>WOUI01000311.1:0-41024 GCA_012184565.1 Aspergillus floridensis | reverse complement strand
AAGAAGAAGAAGAAGAAGAAGAAGAAGAAGAAGAAGAAGAAGAAGAAGAAGAAGAAGAAGAAGAAGAAGAAAACGTCGCCCACGGTAGGGATAATACCCAGACACCGTATTCTCCAACTCCTCTTGCTCTACCTTCATCATCTTCATCTCCCGATCTCTACCGACTGCACCCGCGCCTGCCTCTCCTCCCACTCCCGCTCCAACATCCCAAACACCACATCATCATACCACTTCCCATCGTGCCAGAACGCCTCCCGCCGACGGCCCTCGAGCGTGAACCCCAACCGCTCATACAACCGCACCGCCCCCTCATTGTACGCCAGGGCCTGGATCTCCACGCGATGCAGCCCCGCCCGCCGGAACGCCCAGTGCAGCACCCAGTTGATCGCCTCGCTGCCGTACCCTTGCCCGCGATACCCACGGGCGATGTCGATGGTAATCGAGGTGCCGCGGTGGTGGGCGTAGTCCCCGCCCTCGCGGCGGAGGGAGATCACCCCGATCGGGGTCCCGGGGGTGGTTGTCTGCGTCTGCATCTGTGGAGTATCCTCTGCAGCGTTGGAGGTAAGGGTTTCGCCATTCGACGGGGGATGCGGCAGCACGATGATGGCTGCCAGCAGCGCCCGCTCCATCAGGGACTTCTTGTACCCATTGACGGTGTCGCGTTTGGCTTGCGGTTTGGGTAAGGCGGGCGTCGAGTTGGCGTAGGCTTCCGGGTCGGATTGGATGGCGTGCAGGAAGACTTCGTCTTCCGGGGTGTCTTCCAGGGCGCGATAGGTGAGGCGGGCGGATTGGAGGTAGGACATTTTCTCTTTTTGTTCTGTCTGCTTTGCGAGGAGAATTGGACAAAAAGGAGACAGGAACATGGAGTGGTGCTGTGAGTCACTTTATAGGGTTGGCGAAGAAAGCTGAGGCTATACTGCTTTTGGTCCCCGCCTCGACGGGCTTATCGTGGACCAAGCGAGTCATCGAGTTGCGGCTTAGGATGTAGGATTCAGGGGTCTTTTCCTAGTGTAGCTAGGCTGGAGAGATAGTCTTCTCACGATAGATTATAAGTTAGTCCGACCCAGTGAGTCATAGCTGGCCGACATTAAGCAAAGTCCGTCGGACATCCGGCTGGTATTTCCGGGGGCGGGAATCACGGACTTTTGTCGATCATCGATCAGCCTCAGCAGATGAAAAGAATAAATATCCCGCTATTGCCTTCCGGACAGTGGGGGAGTTGTGGACGTGTCTCGTCGACAGTGTTGGGGCTCTTTGGCGAACTTTGAGCCCACAAATCATATCTTGCGCGTGCATCAGAGTGCCTCAAGCTTATATGGTGGCAGCTTAGGGCAAGGCCCGAGCCGATCGCCGCTGCACATACAGCCCTCGTAACGAACTTCTGTGATGCAGGCGTGATGAAGAAGGAAGAGGAATACGAGGTGGCGATAGACGCTATGGCCTCCGCCTCTACAGCCAATCCTCCCAGGCTTCCAGGTTTGCAAGTAGAAATTAAACATTAAGTAAGAGACCAAAGATATGATACAGCACAGCAAGATCGAAAGGTACGACTAGCCCATCGAAACATCCCCTTTCACCTGTTCACCATCATCACTGCCACTTACGTTCACCTGCTGTCGCACGAGCCACAGCTCATACTTGACCAGGATCCGGCACACCACCGCTGAGGCCACGAACCGCACCACGATGAACAGGGCATCGTTGGGGGAGATAAAAAGCATGCTTGAGAACTGCAGAATTCCAAGGAGCGTGTTGGCCGCGGCGAGTAGCCCCGTGAACCAGGAGATCAGCACATTGTCCACCGTGCGGTCCCGCAACTGGACCTCGGTCGCATCGCTGCTACTGTCCGACGCGGTGAACTGCGCTCGCACCCACCGAAGCACCCGAGTGGGAAGGCTGATGTTACTCGTCCGGCCTTCGCGAATGTGCACGCGTGTGCGCAGCGCGACGGCCATCAAGAGGTGGGTGGTGACGCCCACGGCGACCCACAGTCCGGGCATCCACTGTAACTGTTGGGCGAAAGAGAAGATGACACGCAGGCAGATCTCGTAGACGAGGACCAGCACATTGCCTGCCGCCGCCACGGCGAGGAAGAACTCCAGGACCACGATGGCGAGGTTGTGATGCAACAACAGTGAGGATGAGTCGGCGGAGAGCCACTCGTGGGAGCCCTTCAGGTCCTGGACGTGCTGGTGGAGGTTGCCCGAGGCGTCGACCGCGCTGGCCGGGGAGGCGACCATGAAGAGTAACGAGAGGAGCTGGCGGTCGCCGAAGACGAAGAGCATGGCCGTCTCGTGGGCGCTGGGGCTGATGCTAGCCAGCAGCGTGGGCATCAGTCCCAGCACCACCTGTGCGCTGGCCATCATGGATTTGTAGAGCTCCGGCGTGGCCCGCAGCAGGCAGTTGGTTAACGGGGTCACTGCACTGTCAACATGCCAGATCGCCAGCTCGGGGTCATTCGCGGTCAGGTTTCCGACCGGTTGGTCTCCGGTCAGGTATGCGTCGTATTGCGCCGAGCAATTCGTGGTTTTGATTGTGTTGATTGCGCTCCGGTACCTCGGCCACCAGGAGCTGAAGCGTGGCGGTTCGGCTGCGACGCATGTTGATAGGGAGACGAAGAGGATGAGAATAATCCCCACTGTCTGTCGTGGCATCGACATTGTCCGGTCAAGTGAGGCTGTAAGCGCAGCATGCGAGTATATACTAGAAAGCCAGGAGAATCGAACGGGGTCGACGAAGCATTCTGCAGGACGCCTGAGTGCCCGCTTTCAAGGTATATATACTGTGGAAATGGCCGTAGCAGCTCGCCCCGTATCTGCATCTTCGTATCATAAACCAATCATCTCGTCACGCCAAAGATGGGCGCGTAAGCTCTGATGATGCTCGCACATGGTGTGCAGTAGGCATCCATATTCTCGATGATCGCCAGCACTGGAAGACAGGTAGGAGTCATGGGAATAGGAGATTTGCATGATCCCTGACGGCAACGGTCATTCACAAAGCAGATCGGTGAGGAATTCCACAAGCATGGACTATCGACACGATCTTTCTCGGCAGATCAGCGCCGAAACTCCAATCAGGCTGGGGATTGCTGTGGCTCATGTTGGTGGCTTCCTCAGGCAGCGGGATTAAGAGACGGTAGTATAGCCATCGCGTGCTTGGCCCGGCCGGCACTGCCTCCTCTTCGGCATTTTATGCAATGCGTATTCAATTCGTACTGCACATTTCGCACCTGGTTATCTTGACTGGGATTTTTAAGATCCGATCACTCCAACATTGGGTGGTCTTGGTGTAGTACGTGGCTAGGGCCGTTGGCATAGCACAGCCTCCTTTACAGCTTCCCCGCGCTGCTCCCTCTTGAGAACCATCCTTCCAAAACCCAAATAGTATGTTGATCGGATTCACAGGCTACAAATAGCGGAAGCAGTGCCTCAATGATTCGTGATGACGAATTTGAAGGCGCTTCCCAGGGTCTTCTTGACAAGAGCGCCAAGGGCGCGCGTCTGTGTGGCTGTGCTGTCAGAAGCTGCAGGTCATTTAGATGACATGTTGCCCTCCTTTCGACAGAGTTAATGAAGGAAGAAGCACTGCTGCGGGACCGGTGGCCCAGGGTCTGAGACCATACAAGACCAGAGTTCTTGAACAAAGCTCGAACCACTTCTAGTGATCGACCCCTCTGTAGTGAAGCTATCAACGCTTTGGTCTGACGCTTAACATGTCTGACGTTCAGTATCTCTAGAGTTTACTCCTATCTCAAACAAAGACACAAACTTATGAGCATAGCTTCTTGTAAGATAACCTCTATCGAAGATTCACCCCGTATCTCCATCAACGGTACTTTTCCACTCTTACCAATTCATTCAAAAGAGAACCCAACCATGGAGGCTCTTCCCACTAGATATCACATGTCACGCTGGATGACTCCACCAAACGCTCGGTCAAAATAGCTGCCACTATCACTTCATCTTGAAGCCAGCAGTCGAAAACGCGACATTGAACCCCGCATCGAAGGTTCTCCCAGCATCTACAACACGGGCAAGTTGTACGTACAACGTCACAACACTCGAAGCTGCGGTCCTCACCCAGTGGTTCCAACCACGATCCCAAGCAAACCCCGATGCCTTGATTTGGGATCCCGTGGTTGACCAAGGGGGTGTCGATCCGAGTCGTATCATTCCACGGGCTGGTCTAGCCCCCAATACTCGATTCCATGGGTTTCTCAGGCCTGTTGGATCATTTGCCACCGAAGAAGCAAACAATGAGACCGATGTACGCTGGAACCAGGATCCAAGGGGAATAGCTGGCTGGGGTAAGCTACCGAATAGCACAACCCTCCCCACTGATTTGACGCGACCAGGGGAGGGCTCTCGGTTAGTGCTTCCCGAGCTCCATGGAATTCCTTGATTTAGGGCTGGGGCGGGCAAGGACTGGGGTCTGGTAATTTGATTCTAGAGCTGTCCATCCGGGTCTTCCTGAGCAATGACAGCGCCGATCGCACTGGCTACGCAGCTAAACTGAAGCATAATGGAGCTAAAAGAGACTAAGTTGATAGAGTATAGTCATGTCATAACAATAGCAATGCTGTTATAGAATGCAAAACTGGCCAGAACATAGAATGGCGTGATACTATTACATCACGTTGAGAATGATTGTTGTTGCACAGGAGCACAGGAGCACAGGAGCACAGGAGCACAGGAGAGATGAAAGGCAGCACGATAACCGGAAGGTCACGTGGTCGGCATCGAAGCGGCCAGAAGAATCGCAGATGCATTGCAGAGCATCGCGGAACCCACTCGGCCGGTCCGGCCGATTCTCGCAACTTCCAAAGCCACCCGCTGGCTGCCTCAGGCACCTTCCAGAGCCATCTAGAGCTGTCGAGTGCAAGAGTGCAACAGCCATCCATGGATCATCCACCCCCTGCTGGTTGCATCATCAATAACCCTCAATCATGGCTGCCACAGGGTATAAAGACCCCCTCGAGCTCTATTCAACTTGGTCTTCATCAGATCAGAATCAATCAAGCATTCAACGAGAACAATAACCTCTCTAATCCTCGACAAACTACCACCACTACAACGCGCTCTTCTACAAACTCTTTTCTATATCTACAACCAACTACTACAACCACCATGTCTCTCTTCCGCAGCGTTCCTTCCGCTGGTGAATTCGGCCCTCTCTTCCGTCTCCTGGACGACTATGATCTCCACCGCTCCGGCCAGGGCGCCAGCTCCTCCACCACCACCGCCCGCTCCTTCGCGCCTCGCTTCGACGTTCGCGAGACCGCGGAGGGCTACCACCTCGACGGCGAGCTGCCCGGCATCGCCCAGAAGGACGTCGACATTGAGTTCTCCGACCCCCAGACCCTCGTGATCAAGGGTCGCACCGAACGCGAGTACCACAACTTCGACGAGAGCGAGGAGGGCCAGCAGGAGACCACCACCCAGGAGAACAAGGACAAGGAGAAGGCCACCGAAAGCACAGAGGTCTCCAAGACCGGCGACAAGCAGGTCGGCAAGAACCACAAGAACAAGCCGCACTTCTGGGTCAGCGAGCGCTCCATCGGCGAGTTCCACCGCACCTTCAGCTTCCCCACTCGCGTCGACCAGGACAGTGTCAAGGCTAGCCTGAAGAACGGCATCCTCTCCATCTTCGTGCCCAAGGCCGCCAAGCCCACTTCCAAGAAGATCACCATTGAGTAAATGGCGAGCACCAGATGAGCTGAGCGAGGCGAGACGCGACGCGACGAGATGAGAATTTGTGACCGGTCGAAGTTCTAGCATAGCGATCGAATTTGTGGCTTTAAACTTGTTTTTGTGGTTTTCTCTTCTTGCACTGGTTTATTGAGAAGATGGTAGCACTTTCATGCCTTCTGATGTCTTCTTCTGTTGAGCACTGGGTGTCATTCCTTACGATAATGTTCGCTAATAGTTAATCCAATCTGTTATCCATTATCTTGTCTCTCCTTCACTTGTAGACTGTAGCCCCCCGTGATTGAATTAACAATAAGACAATTAACCTCGAGCAGGAAGATAATACCTGTGCTGTTTCGAAACCACGACCGAGGGTGTGTCGACAGCAGCTAGAGCTGAATTTGGGATCACTCTTTGAATTTGCTCATAGATGCAAACAATCATGGATACCTCATCTGCTTCCTCGATGGTCTAACGGTCATGATTTCCGCTTGTCAATCCCGTCAGGGAACAAGCGCGGGAGACCTGGGTTCGACTCCCAGTCGGGGAGATATCTTTTTTGTTTTTTTTTTTTTTGTTGGGGGTTCATGTCCTTCTTTTCAGTACATCTCCTTTGCTCTTTTGTGACAATTGCTATGGAAAATTGCCTTGGTATTGTCGACTACCTCTCCTCTACGTAGCTTATGTGTCATAATACTTGATGCTTGTGAGTCCTTTGTTGTCGCATCCCCCGCTAGTGTAGACCGCTTCCGCACTGATCAGATCCCGACAACAATATATTTGTGGTTCCGTCCCGACTCTCCACCCCCGAGCATCTTGCGTCTTGGTCAACTCGCCCTCATACGCTTATTACCACATTAAGCTGGGATAGGCCGGGTGATCCTTTCTCGCACCATCAATCTTCACAATGACAATGCGGCACGCAACCACAGATATGATCCACTGGTTGTAGCGCATCGAGCAATCACGTGACCCAAATGTGTCCGTCAAACATACTGGTTTATGCCTGAGGTGGTATCACCCATTGTCTGTCCAGCCTCACTTTCCGCACCCAGCACTTTTTCATCGTTGCGGTTGACAGGATATACTACTGGTTTCCTCGCATAGAGTCAATACCGACCATGTTCTCACTCACCAGACCAGATCGGAAGCGTTGGATCCGTATCCAAGTAGACGCGGCGCAGATCCAGACCTTAATTGATCTACAGCATCCCCACATGAGGCAATTCAACCACTGTACCTAGTACTAGCTTAACTTACCTACGGTACATAATACTAGGTCCCCACACCATAATCAATGCCAGCACATTCTACCAGATACCAAGAACCAGCCATACAAGCAAGCAAAGCACAAGTAGATTCTAGCCGCAGTATACAATACATCTCCGACATCGCACCAAATTTATCACCGAGCATGAACCTCAGCCCTAATAACTAGGGTAGCCAATGCTGGTGGAGCAAGAAAGGTAAAAAAGTCAAACGATCAAACATATCAAATCAATCCAGCATCGCAAATAGGGAATCAACCATTAATTTCATCCTAGGCCCGCCCACAGGCGGAATTACCCGTGACATCCAATATTCCGTCGGTCTTCCCGACGACGAGCCTATGCGCTCAGGGTGCACTTGGAGGCGGCGTTGACCCAGCCGGTGAGCCGGTTGGCAACATCGGTGGCGTAGCAGGCGGTGCCGACGCCGACGTTCAGGTTGGAGGCGTCGGAGATGGAGCCCGAGTTGTAGAGGCGGGCGGCGCGGTAGAAGCCGGAGACGTCCGTCTTGCCCTGCTGGTCGATCAGGCTGGCGAGTCCGTCGCCGGCGGCGGTTCCGATGGCTGTGTTAGAGAGAGGGGGTTAGTGTCTGCGCTGAAACGGAATTCGGGGTTGGAAGGGGCACTCACCCCCATCGCGAACCATCTGGAGGATCTCGTTCTTCGGGCACGGGTTCTGGACCACCCCGTTGTCGTTGCAAGTACCAGCGCCGTCATGATCCTGCATGAGGCCCGGGTTGCGGACGCCGTAGTTGGTGGTGTGCACGCGGACGCAGCCCTTGGATTCCTGCATGATGATGGCCAGGATGAACCGGTGGTCGAGGTGGGACTCCTCGGCCACCTGCTGGATCGCGTCGTACAGGTTCTGGGTCTCGTTGGCTGAGTTGTTGGGCACGTCGAACTGGGTGCACGACTCCATGATGGTGGGCTTGTTGGCCTTCCACATGTCGTCGAAGGAGACCCAGCTGGACTGGGCGGGCCAGCCGTCGGCGACGCTGCCGTCTCCGGTGTGGAAGGTGTAGACATCCTGTCCCGCTCCACTGCCGTCGTTGTCCTTGAGCTTGGTCACGGCCAGGCTGCTGACGCTGACCACGGCATTGGTGGCGCGGGTGGCCAGGTTCTTAGTCCGACTGCCCATGGGGACAGCGGCGGAGAGGCCGACCAGAGTGGCGGCGGCAAGAAGGAGGTTGTTCAACTGCATTTTGGTGAAGGTACTGTTTGGGTTATAGGGTTATAAGGTTATAGAAGATCAACAGACAGAATCAAGCGTATTGTGGGTCCTGCAAGGATGTGATTGAGAGAGAGAGAGAGAGAGAGAGAGAGAGAGAGAGAGAGAGTGAATGAACGAAGGAATGTGATGGGACTAGTCAATAGTCTCCAAAAGCAAAGAATAAGGAATGACGATGTCGTGAACGACTAGAATCTGCAAGCTTGCACTGCAAGTTGACGAGGGAATGAGGATGATGAGAATGAAGATGCATCTTGAGGGGGTAGCGGACGAGGTCTTTATACGCCCGTCGTTGAGAAGAAAAAAAAAAGCCCATTGTTGCAGGAGGAAGCGAGTCCATCAGGAAAGTCTATTCGCTGCCACAGTGGGCACCATGGAGTTCGTTCCTGCGGCCCCTGTGCGGTGCCTGTTGGATGTGCCTATTGACCTAGAGGCTAGAGGCTAGAGGCTAGAGAGTAGAAAGGCCCAGACACGCAGGAACTAAGAACTACTGGGTATCTGAGATGTAAGAACGCTCTATCACGTTTGTTGGATGGAGTGGGCAAACTACTGTGATGGGGACAATGGATTTTTCCCAATAGGAGTTGAATATGCTCTTGTCGGGGGATTTTGTACTGAAACGCCCCCCAATCAGCACCAATCAGCATCAAACAGCACCAAACGGACCCTCCGCACGGATGCAACCGAGGCCGATCTGGAGTTTCCATTGGTTCATGGCCATCAGACCGGTTCAGATCCCAGCAACCAATCAGAGCCCTGAAACGGGCGATCCTGGTTAGTGGACTAAGCCTTACTGGGACTAGTCGCCGGAAGTGACACCTGTTTCAGACTGCCTGGTAGTGCCTGGTTTGAGCCTTCAGCTCCCCCTACCTGCAGGTTCTTCCGAGTGAGCTTAACAAAAGCCCGTGCAAAAAGACTCATCACTCCCCCCTCTTTTCTTCAAGGATCTCAAGGTCAAGGATATATCCTCGTGTCTGCACTTTACACCTCAAATACGCCTCAACTACCTTCATGGCAAGGTATATTCCAAGATACAGACCAAGGAATTTGGCTACCATCAGTGCCCCAGTGCCCCAGTGCCCCCCCGATGGATGACCTCATGAGTTTTCTCTGGCCAAGTGAGCTGATGGGTGGGTCAACTACCGTGCGTTCTAGCTAAGGCAGGATGGGGGTCGGTTTCAGGTGTCTTTCTTCGGTGAACCTCGGGGTTCCGGTTTCAGATTCATTCCAGTTTCCAACCCACTTCCGAATCAAAGACTCGACCTCTCGACCTCAAATCTCTTAGTCATACCTTTCTTACCTGGGGGCTTGCTTTGTTCAGGGGCCGGATTGGAAGACAAACGTCCGCTCATCCGCCCGCCCACCGGGCTGTTGGCATCTGCAGTCTGAAGAATCTGATCTCCATCCCATCCATTTCTCGATGACTTTGAGCATCGGTGATAATAGTCGGCCATTCCGCCCCTTACCCAAGTAGCGATCGACCGCTGTCTTTGCGGCCACGCGGAGCTCGGAGAGTGACACTCCAACACTACACCACCACATACTCGCCATGTCAGCACAACACGGCCCCCATGAGAAGCTCCCACCCTGCCATCCAGCTGCTGAGGACTCAATACCCCGCGTTGGGTGGCGGAGGGAATCCCACGGCTTGGTTGAGCCATAATACGCTTACTCTCCTGCTTTCTCCGGCCATCTTGGCACCATCCGACTCCTGATTCAGTCACAAAAATAGCGACAGGGGGATGATTCCAGATTCAATTTCTTTTTTGACCCTCTGACCCTTTGCAAAGAAACGACCGAGACATAAGCACAATTTTAATCTTGCAGAATAAGGGTCACTGCTCTGCGAGTCATGTTGGCGTTCTGTTTCTGTTGTCAATCTCGCCCGTCAGAACTCGACCAAAATAGCGATACCAATGTTGGTGAACACAGCCTTCCCATGCTTCATTCTCGCGCTGCATTGACTGATCGACACTGGTTGCGATCAAGGTCGACGGTGACGGGAAAGCTGGGCCAGCAACAAGCTCACTCAGCGGGACAACTGGTACTGTACAATGCTGCGATGGGCAATTTACCCCTGGAGAAGCGAGACCTACAGCTGGGGTACTGCTCCAACAATCTAACAAGGGCATTGTGACAGATTGCGCTGCGCCTCATCCTTGACTCTGTTTTCGCGGGCCGAGATCAGTGGTGAGACATGCAAGACTTTCCAATGTCTTGACAGCACAGCCGTGGGAGAGACCTCCATGCTCGACTCAATCTGTGCACATTCGGGACCTGCGTTGTATCTCCCTCATTTGTTTGAATCTTCTTTAGGGCCGGGGAGATCGTGGTGTGGAAACGCATAAGATGATACCGATGAGAACCTCCTTGTCACCAACAGTTTCAGTGCACGATGATAGCCATCTCGCCCCATGCTTGTTGACACGTCGTCTTACAACCTGTTGCTGATTGTCACGGCTTTCTGTCGGTCGCTACTCCTCTGATGGCCTCTTCTCTAGCACCAACGCCCCATCAGTGGAGAGCTACGATATTCCCGGGCAAACTGAGCTTGAGCACCGGTGGTTCAGTGAAGAATTCGCAGGAAATGAGCATCTGTCGAAATCGAACTTTCGGTCGGGCCATCCCAAAACGGCACGATTTAAGTAATTATTCTATTGATGCACTGACGATTCTGACAGTGAGAGCTCCCCATCCTCGAATCTGACTCAGAGCGATGAGCGAGACGTGATGACCGACTTTGCCCCGATAACCCTATCCGAGGCCTTGTTCGTCGGACCCATCCAGTGCACACATGATAAAGCACACATTAGAAGGAGCATGCAACGCCTTAAGGTGCTACTCAACCCCTAAGTCTCCTGCGTGGATCTCAAGTAGGTAATCTTCAAGTGCCTCTTGCGACCGTAAGTCTGAAAGGACGTTAAATCGACATATACTGCGCATATCGACCTTTACATATCAGCCTCTTGGATATTGAACTATGGCGGGAATATCATAACAACGCAAGAAGATTGCTCGTCTGTGCCCCTCCAGTGAGACCCGTGTCCAGCACAAACCCCCTCTACCCCAGCGTCATCCGTCATTCTCGCGACTCCCCACCAGCCGCCGCACATACAACAGAGCATCCCCAACCCACCGCGCTCGCTCCTCGCCAACCCGATCCCTCAAGCCCGAATTCCGCTGCAACGCACCGACCACCACGCTGAGAGGCCACACAATCGCCAGCCCCCGCATCGCTTCCCCCTCCCCAGCTTCGCGACCACCACCGACGCCATCCACCCCCGCAGTCGTTGGCCCCACGATCGCATTCGTACTGCGGGATATATGGCCCACCATCTCCTCGATGAGCCCCAGAGCAACCCCCTGGTGGTCGCGTAGCCATACCCCAGACTGGTCGGGATCTCGCTCCGCAATCCACCGCCGACATCGGAGCAAATTCTGGGCCAGCAGGATCCGCACCGCGAACCCGAAGGTCCGGGGAATCGCCCGCCAGCTGGACCCGTAGACGTAGACGCGCCGCGGCGCGCCGAGCCACTGGAGTAGGGGGTGGTCTTGGGGGGTGGCGGGGCGGTCGTAGAAGTGGAAAGCGGGCGGGAGATGGGATTCCCACTCTTGCAGGTCGCGGTCGGCTTGCATGAGTGTGGTGATCATCTCCTCGATGGGGAGGATGGCGGGATTGGAGATGGTGCGTGGCTTCTCGTGGGCTTGCATCCAGCTGTCCAGATCGGCCTGCCACTGCGCGAGATGATACATCATCCGGAACAGTCGCGCGGCGGGGAGGCGGGGATCGAGAACCCCCGTCCACAGGTGCAAGGGGAGCTGGGGTCGGGAGCGCGCGTTCAGGCAATTCACTATCATCAGCAAGTACATGAACTTGAGCAGTCGGGGATCAATGCTTTCCTCTTCTGTTGTACGTGATCGTTGGGGTTTTTGTTGTTGTTGCTGCTGCTGCTGCTGCTGCTGCTGCTGGATGAGCGAGATGGCACCGTGTTGATGTGCCTGCCAGGATCGACGCTGTTGCTCTTCGCCTCCACTGCCTGCCCCACTTGCGCTGCTGGGCAGGATGGTCTCGAAGAGCCCCATCAGCGAGACGGAGACGATCACATCCGTGCCGGGGACGCCGTTTCGGGTCTGCAGCTGCGACCGAATGAGGCTGATGGCCTTGGAGTACTCGGTGCGGGCGAGGATCTCCAGCTGCGGGATCTGCCGCTGCCGCTGTTGCTGTTGGCGCGCGTGGTGGGCCAGGGCCAGGGCTCGAATGGCCTGCGCCGAGGCTGGGTTTCCGGCGGGGTGTCGGTGGAGCATGGGCAGCATCTGGAAGAATTCCAGCCAGGGATTGGCAACGGCGACCGTGCATCCGAAGTCGCGGTAGAAGGTGGCTAATGCGTGGTGCTGGAGATCGTCGTCGCCGGGGAGTGGACTAGGGCTTCGACTCGGCACTGCAGTGGCCCTCTGGCGCCACAACGACACGGCGCGCACTGCCGCCTTGGTGTTCTCATTGCGGAAATCGATCTCCAGTGGGTCGGGGTAGTGACAGCTGATGCTTTGGCGAGTGCATCGGGCGCATCGCGGTTGATCTTCGCTGCACTGCGGGTCATTGCTTGTTAGGCCATTGGATACCAGGTCGAGGGGGTCGTTGCTGCGTTTAGGTAGTTACCTTAACTTTGGACTTACGGCATGCAAGACAGCCTTTACTTCTACGGCTGCGACTCATGGTGTCTTTGTTGCTCTGCATGAAGGTGAACTGAGGATGGTGAGGGCTCAGTCAGTCAATGGTGGTAGAGTCTACAGAATGTGGAAAAAGTCCCGAGACGTGGACATGAAACACTGCCACGTGGGAGTGATGCGTCTTAGGGTTCTGGTCTGCAGTCGAAATCTGCAGGGAGCCCTTGTTTATGAGTTTCTGAAGAAGAGTGTCGGCGATTTTGATGCTGCGTCTTGCGGCTGACAGCCTCGTGGAGTGTGCAAGGCTGTGGAGGTGGGCCCTGAGGTGGGCCCTGAGGTGGGCCCCAATTGTCTTCCTGCTGAAGCTTAGGTGATCATTTCCAGGGAGTTCTCGCGCCTCCTGCCGCAAACTGCCTAGTGTCAGTGGAGACAGGCGTTTGCGGCTGTGCTGGAGACCAATGATGAAGATGAAGGAATCTATACTTGCTCCTCTTATAAATTCCCGTCTCGCCTCGCTTGCCGCATATGGACTAGCGCTACGACAGGCTATGCAAGATGCTATGAAGCAGGATGCTAGTATGCTGGTGGATTGCACTCCCTCACGGCCACACCGACGTTTGTTGTGTCAAAATGCTTAGACGATCAGTTTCTTTGAAGAATATAAAGGCTTGCTGCACATGAGTAGAAAAGATTCACGCCTGACAATTGTGTTATATCAAACTCAGCATCGGAGACTCCGTCGTCCAGCCGTGCTCTATCACTTCAATATTTCTTTAGAAATGGGTATCTTTCACCACGACAGCAGCAGCAGCCATGCAAATCACACATGTCCCGTGGAGTCGCTCTCAGAAGGCAGGTCACCTCATGTGATGCCGAAAGATGGGACTAACTGTGGACAATAGTGGCCTCCCAGCCATTCCTACACAACATGTCGTTCCATACCTTCAACATGATCCTGTCCGGGGCTTGCACGGCATTCACTTGTCTGACAATTCTTACACTAATGTTCCTGCATGCAACACATCTGAGCAAACCCAAGGAGCAGCTCAAGTATGTTGTCCTCCGCCTTCACCTTGACAATCCGTGCACTAACAGATCACAGGATCATGCGGATCTCCACTCTGCTCCCCTTGTACTCCATCTTCTCTCTGCTCGGAATCTGCTTCCCCGAGGTTTATGTGTATCTGGAGCCCTGGCTCGACGTGTTCCAGTCCGTCGCGCTGGGCATTTTCTACCTGCTGATGCTGGAGTTTCTGGCGCCGTCCATCTCCCGCGAGAACATGTTCTTCGCCCCTTTGGCCATTCCACCCAGTGGAAGTGAGTCTCCCGCCGAAAGTCTGAGCTGGTATCGAGTAAGGCCTATTCTCCATCTTTTGCTGGAACGTGACGGGTGCTAACACACTGCAGAAAACTTGGATCGCCATCTTCCAGTACCCGGCCGTCGCGCTCTTAGCATCCCTCGTAACCGACATCACCCAAGCCGCCGGGGTCTACTGCATGGAAAGCAGCAAGCCCTACTTTGCGCATCTGTGGGTAAGTCAAACTCCCCCACCCTTTTGCTTCTCTTCTATGTTTCCGGCGAGCGCCAGTCTAATTCAAGCAAGATCACAATCTTCCTCAACCTATCCCTCGTATCGGCCGTGTTTTCGGTGCTCAAATTCTACAAGAGCTTCAAGGACCAGCTAAAGAACCATCAGCCTCTCGCCAAGTTGCTAGCCTTCAAGCTGATTGTCGGCTTGTCTTTCCTCGAACGGGTACGCTCGTCCGGCTCTTTCACCCATGCAATTCGTTGTAGATGTGAGAGTCAAGTGGGACTAACAAAAACTGCCATAGATAATCTTCTTCGCGCTGGGAGCGACTGACGTCCTCAAGCCCAATGCGCAACTCACCTACGCGGACGTGAACATCGGTATCCCCACGATGGTGATCTGCATTCAGATGGTGCCTTTCGCCCTGTTCTTCCACTACGCGTACTCCGTCCGGCCGTATGTCATCCGCAGGACGTTATCGACAATCGAGGCGAATTCGAACCCCGCCTATGAGGCGGTGACGGAGTTGCGATATCGCGGGGGACCGCTGGGGGTCCGGGCCTGGGTGGCGATGCTGGATGTGAGGGAGATTGCGGGTGCGATTCGGTTCGCTTTGACAATGGTTCTAGGGGGTAAGGGAGTGGGGAGAGGGGAGGAACTGGATAAGCTTGGGGAGCGGTGAATTTCTGGTTGTGCTTGGTTGTGACGCTTTTCTTTCCTTGGGTGCGGGTTGGGTATATGCCTGGATGGGACTGCTTCTAAATGCGGGATTCGGGATTCTTTTTGATTTGTTATATCGTTGGTTGCTAAGACGTCGATGACATTAGAGTAAGATTTGGCTCCTTTCGAGAGATTCATACTGTATTACACTCTGAGGTCTGGACCATTTCTCCCATATACTGTACTTGCATGATGACTCGCTCGTGGCACAAAAGAGAGCCCACAACAAGGCTTTGGATCAATCCATTAGCTGCACTATAAGCGTGAATGTGAAGCCTTAAGCACCTAGCAGTAGTAAAGAGCTCTTTTTGAATGAAGGGGCTTGAGGGCAAACTCCTCAAAGCTGTGTCGCTGTAAGCTGACATACACTTCACAAGCAATGGGAACCATGGCTGGATGAGCATTTGTATTGGTTCGGAGTCTGTCCCATCCTGTGAGCCTATTTTCAGCCGATGTGATCACTCTGACGGAGATCTTGGAGATGCTAGTGATACGATACAGATGTATAACGTGGATTTTGTCAGTGTTGGTGGCCTGGATCGCAGGGTCATATGACAACCGAAAGTTGAAAACACCACGTAGCTGTATTTAGTTCTATATATATATACTAATAAAAAACAGTTTGAATAACTTTAGTTTTTAGTTCTTATAGTATATCCTCCAACAGATTATAAGCCCAGCTCGGACTGAAGTATTAAATTAATTATTTTTATATTAATATATATTTTTTTTAATAGAAAGAATATTATTAAGATATATTACTCTATTAATCTATAATATTATTAATTATTATTAAAATTTTCGCTAAGATATATATTAACTAACTAAAAATCTATTACTGAACTATTTTTTATATTTAGTTTTTATTAAATATAAAGCTATAGTCGATATCAGCAAATCAAAATATAAAACTAAATAATATAATATATAAAAATATAATAAAATATTAGATAGTTAATATAAATAAGCTACCAGCTTTTTAAAGCGCTGAAAACTACTAATATTAGTCTAAAACTATTAAAATATATTTATAGAATTAAGAACTATAATATTTTATTTTTAATATTATTATAGTTCTAAGATCTTTAATAAAATCTTTTAATAATATTACTAAAAGTATAGCTGTTTAAATTGCTGAGCAGATATATACTAAAAAATTTAAAAAATATTAAACTAAATAGTTAAAATAGTATTAAAATAATAAAAAGACTTACAGTACTATATATATTGTATTATTATTAAAAATTTATTATAAAGTAATTAATCTAAAATCAGCTAGTACTGTCTAAAATAAACTTAAAAAATATTATAATATTATCTTAAATATTTAGTTTTTTAAAAATTTTTAGACTGTTATATTTTTTTAATATAACAACTATTAAGATATTAATAAATATATTATAAAAATATTTAAAATATTAAATAAATTCCAGTATAGTCTTGCTAAAAATAATAAATTTAATAATAATATATAGATTTAATTTTTATTTTATAATTTAGAAAACTAATAATCTATCTTCTTAACTTTTTATTTTAATTTCTATTATATTAAAGAAACTATAATATAGAATCAAATTATTTAGATTTTTGTATAAAAAAATATATATCTAGTTTAATTTAAATAGTACTAATTTTATTAAAATATTTAAAAGCCGGAAGTCGAACAGCTTTAAATTAAAAAACTAATAAAATAAATCAAACTAATTAAATAAAAATAATTTTAAAAAAAAGATATTATAGAAAATTTATAAAAATTAAAAGTATAATTACTGCAGTAAAATTAATTATAAAAAGTCTAACTATTAGAAACTTTATTCTAAAAAAAAGCTATTTAAATTAATTAAAAATATTAAAAAAAATTTAAATATTAGTACTGCAGTTGAAAACTTTAATATTATAATAATTATAATCTTTAATATAAAAATAATAAAAAAAAATAATATAAATATAATTTTATATAATTTTTATATCTTATAATACTATATTAAAAATAAATAAATTATCAACTCCGGTTCTACTAAATATTTTATTAAAAATAAAAATAACTTTATTCTCTTGACTATAAAGTTTTTTAAATATAATATCTATACAGCAACTAAAAAACTAATATACTTAATATTAAAAGATAATATTAAACTTAAAATATAATATTTAAAAGAATATTTTTATATAGTAATATTTACAGATATACTATTTATTCTAATATTAAAAATTAATTTATTAGATATTATATATTTTAAAAAATATAGAATTACTGTTAATTTACTATCAAATAAAATAATTATTTATAAAATTAAAAATAAAAAGATTTTTATTTTTAATAATATTATTAATAATCAGTATCTTTTCTATTTATATAAACAGACTGATACTATATAGATTATATCTAAAAATATAAATAGTATATTTTTTATTATATATTTTATAAAAAATTTATTTTTAATTAATACTATTTATTAATTAAATAATAAAATAATTATTAGATTAAGTAGCAGTAATAATCTATCTGTAATAAATATATAATTAAATAATAGCAGCTATATATCTCTGTCGACTTATTATTTATATACTTTTAGAAATATTTATAAAAATTATATTTTAATTATAAATAAAAATTATATTAATCTTTATATTTAATACCGGTATATAATATACTTATTAACTTAGAACTATATCTATATATTAAAAATAATAAATAGTATAAATATAAAAGACTTTACTATATTAAAATATATCTATTTTATCTATTATCTTATATAAATAATTTCTAAATAAAAAATATAGTATTTAATACTAATAATACAGTACTACTAATATATTTTTTTTAATATTAAAAATAAATATATTAATCTATCTGTAGCAAAGTCTAATAGAGCTTACTATTAAATATTTTTTATTAATTAATATAACAGTTAGATTAATATATATTTATTTAAATAGTATATAGATATAGTATAATATTTAAAATTATTTATTAAAACTACAGATAGAATATTATTTAAAATATAGATAATCTATTTTAATAATATATCTAAGTTTCAGATTAAGAATATTTTTATTTAAATATAGAATAAAAAAATATAATAAAAGTTTACTATACTGTATATCTATAGTTAGAATATACCTACAGAATATATATTTTTAACTATTTTTATATATATATATACTATTTTAAAAAACTAAGATCTGGACTAAGAGCTATAAAATAAAATTATAAAAAATATAATATTTTTAAAAAATCTTTTACTAATTAAAAATAAAACTATTATTATTTAGAAGATATACTATAAAACAAGATCAAATATATTAAATCTATATATTTTTAGATATTATAAAACTATAATAATTATATTAGAAATAAGAAATAGAAAATATATTTTAAAAATTTTATTTTATATTATTTTAATTTATTTACTTAGCTATACCAGTCTTAGTAAATTATATTATATTTTAAATATTAAAAAAAATAAAATTATTACTATTAAAAATATTAAATTTAATAAAAGCTTAGATCTAGAGATTTATAGCTTATTAGATAATAACTATAATTATTTTTAAATACTAATACTAGTTATTCTATTAATCTATAATCTATATAAAATTAATATAGATAGTAAATCTAATATAAATAAATTAATTAAATTATATATATACTAGCTGATAATACTATAATTAGTTACTAATATCTTAGTATTATTACTAATACTATTAATATATATAGATAGTTTTAAAGATCTAATTAATTTATTTATAAAAAACTTTTTAGAATAGTAGAAACTTTAGATTTTATATTTATTATAACTAGTATATACTTCTACCGCGTTTTAGATTAAAAATTATAAAAAAATTATTAAACTAATAATATTTAAATAAACTATATTATTTCTATAAGCCGATAAATAGTAGAAAGCTATAAAAATAGAAATAAAACTATTTATTAAATATAATATATAATATTTTATTAAGTTGTTTAAAAAATATAAAGCAATTTTAAACTACTAAATATTTAAAATAAAACTTAATATTAATAATAAAATATATAGATTTAAAATTTATTATATTATCTATAGCTTTTTATAACAGTATAATATTAATTATAATTTTATATATATTCTAATAGTAAAGATAGCAATAGTAAGAATATTTTTTATTATTATAATAATATTTAGATATATTTATAAATAAAATAATATTAAATAAATATTTTTATACAGCAAATTTTATAATAATAAAAAGATCTATATAATTTAACTAATTAGTTTTAATAATAGTATTAATAAGATCTATCTTCTACTTCTATTTATATATAATTTAAAATAATCTATAAAAAATTAGTATTATAAATTCCTTACTGCTGTTATAGATATTAGAATAATAATATCTTAAATTAATAAGTATTTATTTATAAAAAAATATAAAAAAATTATAATTCTATATATTAATAATATTTAAATTACTACTTCTACTAAAGATTTTATTAATTCTATATATTAAGACTTATTAAAGTATTTTATTATTATAAATTTTAATAATACTTTCTAATATTTTAGAATTAAAGTTGAATATTCTATTAATATTATTTATTTAATATAAAAAGTCTTTTTTTACTGTATTATTAAAGCTGTTGATTTAATAAATAAAAAAATATATAAAATACTTCTAAATAAAAATATTAAATTTATTAAAAATCAGAAACAAGCATCTAAAGAAAAGATTAAAAACTATTAAATTAATATTAAAAATATTATATATTTAATAATATAGATTTATTCTAATATTATATTTACAGTTAGAAAATTATCTTATTATATAAATAATCTAATAAAATAATATTTAAATAGCTTTCTATTTCTATTTTATTATCTATACTAAACTAAGAATTATAAAATCTTATATATAATATACTAAAAAAATAGTCCGGCTGATAAGTTTAGAATTATAATTAGCTATATTAATATTAATTATATCAGCTGTTTTAATATATACTATTCAACTACTAAATATATATTTATATAAATAAATAGTCTAATTTTTTAATTATTATACCTACAGACTTATATTATTATATTAATATATAAAGCCGAATATATAGCTTTCTATATTATAAATAAAAAAATCTACTAGATTATCTATATATTTAAAAATATTAGTTTTTAAGATATATATTTAATAACTATTTATATTAATAATAAAAGTATAATTATATTAATTTAAAATAATTAGTTCTATTAAAAAATTAAATATATTAATATTATATACTACTGAATCTGTAAGACTATCTAATATAATAATATAAAACTAGAATATATTAAATCTTTAGAAAATCTTATTAATCTATTTATTAAGTTTATAAAAAGTATCAAATTTAATATATTAATAAAGAAACTAAAAATATCTGTATAAAATATTAGAATTAAAATAGTTTATAGAAATACCAGCTGGCTGTATAAGTATTAATCTAAAAATCTTCTTTCTATATATCTACTAAGTTTTTAATACTAAAAAATTTTGTAAATTACTTATTTCGGAAAAAATAACAGTATTATAGAGTTCTTCGAGAAAATATATCAGCGTTGGTGGCCTGGATTATAGAATTATATAATAACCGAAAGTTGAAAACACTATGTAGCTGTATCCAGTTCTATACACACACACCAATAAAAAACAGTTTGAATAACTTCAGCCTTCAGCCCTTGTAGCGTATCCTCCAACAGATTTGATCTGAGCTTGGGCTATGTGGGCTTTGCTTCCATGCTAGATGGAGATAGGCTGTGTCACGGTTTACATTATTTAGTTCGGATAAGAAGCTTGTGAATATGTTAGGTAGTATTGCCAATCTCACAGGCTTCACTACAATAGTGACTGCATATAGGATTCTTCTTTTACCTAACACTTCATTCTAATCTCATCGTCCTCTCTGAGATACCTCGGTTCGAATCCAAAGATCTTGAGTTTAGGCCCTTTAGCATTCTTCACAGGTCATACAAGTTTATTCGCTTATTCTCCTGAGCAAAGCCATTTCGAACTCCTATTGAGCCTTAAAGTGAGCACAAATTCCTGGTTCGAGCACAAGCTCCATCGCTCAAGCACTGGCTTGTTCTTGCCAGCGCGGTCTGCAGCCGAACTGCAACAACCTCGCTCACCAGGAGTAGAATCCCAACCACCACTTCGAAGAATACACCTTCAAAGAACCCAGACTTACACGATCAGAAAGCCTCAGATACCTCTCACATCGACCTGACTATTTTCCATCACACACAATTCCCCACTCCTCTCACCAATCCATCACCACTTCGACCATGCCCTCAACCGCCATCCTCTTCGTCCCAGGCGCCTGGCACAGCCCCAGCTGCTTCAGCCAGGTCATCGACCTGCTGCAGTCCACGACAACCTACACCACCGACGCCGTCCACCTCCCCTCCGTCGGTCCCGAAAACCACCACTACCTCCGCGACTTCACGGAGGACGTTCAGCAAATCCGCACCCAGATCCTCCACCTCGCGGCCACCGGCCACCGCATCCTCGTGTTCGCGCACTCCTACGGCGGCGTCGTCGCCAGCGAGGCCATCCAGCACCTGGACTGGGAGACCCGCCGTAGAGGGAACCTCCCCGGCGGCGTCTCGCATCTCTTCCTGTGCTGCTCCTTCCTCGTTCCCGAGGGCCGCTCGCTCCGCGACGCACTCGACGGCCACGATGCCCCCTGGGTGGAGGTCTCGGCGGATCAAATGGCGGCGATGCCTCGCAATCCCATTGAGGTGTTTTACCAGGACGTGCCGGAGGCTGTGGCGTGCGCGGCCGTGGCGGAGTTGAAACCGCATAGCTATCGCACGTTCTCCAGCGTTTGTCGCTTTGCGGCCTGGAAGGTCGTGCCCACCACGTACCTTTATTGTGAAAGGGATCGGGCAATTCCGGTGGAGGTACAGAGAAAAATGGTGGAGGGGGTCGGGCAGGGGTGCGATATTCGGACGGAGACGCTGGATGCTGGGCATAGTCCGTTTCTGTCAAGAGCGGGGGAGGTGGTGGCTGCTGTATGCAGGGCTGCTGAGTTGCAGGGTTGAAAGGGGTGAAAAGGGGCAAAGGGATTGCATTGGGGATGTGATACATGCCTAGGTCGCTGAGGAAGGAAAATGTCACTGGGGATAAGGTAAAACGTGGCACTTGCGGATGGACTGGGGATAATAGCTTATGATGACCATGGCGAGGCCGAGAGTCAAGAGTCATACTGTGGATATCATAAGGAAATGAAAGACCTTCGACTGCATCACAAAGAAGAAAGACCGCACTCGTGGCGATCCTCATCCACTGACCCTTACATGTCTATTCTGGTCTTTTGCCTTTTGATGAGTGGATGAAGGGTGGAATGGATCGATGCAGACAGCGTGTATGTTAGACAGCACCGGCCAGTCTCCTAAGCCAGTGGAGTATCTGACAAGAAGGCAATGGAAAACATACTTCTAGGACAGTAACTCCGCCCCATCGGGTCGGACAGACCTTGAAGGCTGTGCGACAGCCCCGGCAATGCAGCTGCAGTGAGACCAATTGGAAAATAAGGTACTCAAACAGACTGCCGGAGGACGGTGTAACTCCGGGGTGGACGTTGTCTCGACATCATCAACATCATCATACGGTCTGACCTTATCTGCCGGAAGGAAGCGCAGGGTATTGAGTAAATGAGGTAGTAGTGTATATACACATCTCTGAGAGGATTTAGAAGACTTGATGTACAGTAGGCGGACTTCACCAGCCAAGGTCAGGTCATGGACTTCTTCTAGCCCTACTTCCAACGAGAATGGAGTCGGCCAACCCCATCGTCCGAAGGGACGATAAGCAACCCATTCCATCCTGGTATCAGGTCAACGGTCATTGGAGAATCCGGAGAAAGATGCAGGTATAGCAGACTTGCAATGCACAGCGACAATGGAAGAAGGTGAGAAAGCTGAACTATAGGTTATAACCAACCACCGCCCACCCCAAGCTCGTATAGCAGGAGAGATGGCGGTCTCACGAGAGAACCACAATTCGCCGATCATGACACCACTTCGGAACAACCAGAAAAGAGACTCTGTTTCTCCGAGGGTATCGGACTTTGGGGGGCGATCGAACATCCGGGTCCAACCATCAGCGGCGTTCAGCCAACCCTTTCTCTCTCCCAAGGACTCACTTCTTCCCCGCAGCATGAAACTCAACAGCTTCCATGCAGCATTTCCCCTTCTTCTCGCCAGAATCAACCAGCCTACTCGTTCCTAGTTCGAGGCCCACGAAGCGGAAAAAGGCATGGAAACGTCCTCCCACTCGACGGAAATCGACCTCGACCTCGAGTCGCCTACCAGCGACGCATTCGAAGTCCGCTGGGCTCCCGAGGACGCCCCCGCGAACCCACATTGCCTTGCACCGCGGCGCAAATGGGCGATCGAGCTCATCATCTGTTCTACCACCCTCTGCATCACCGTCACCAGCTCCCTGTACGTCAGCACCTATCACCAGATCATCGAGGAGTTGCGCTGCTCCCGCATCGTCGCCACCCTGGGGCTGAGCCTGTTCATCGGCGGGCTCGGCTGGGGGCCTCTGGTGCTCTCGCCGCTGTCGGAGTTCTACGGAAGACGCCCAATCTTCCGCATCTCGCTGCCGCTGTTTGTCCTCTTCTTGATCCCCTGCGCGGTTGCCCGCAATATCGAGACGATGCTGGTGGCGCGGCTGTTGACCGGGTTGGCCGGAGCGGCTTTTACTAGTGTGGCGGGCGCGACGGTGGGGGATTTGTATACCAAGGAAAAATTGCATTTCCCGATGCTGGTGTATACCGCGTCGCCGTTGTGGGTTTGCCATTCTGATCAATTGGGAGAAGCGATTTTGTGGTTGAGGAAGGAGGGAAGGATGGAAAGGTGACTGATAGCTGATGGTGAAATGGCAGCACCGGATCGAGTTTCGGGCCTATGCTTGGGGGCTTGATTAATTCATTCGCGTCATGGTGAGTAATTCTCAACCGGCCTGTGGACCAGGAATCTAAACAAGGATCTGTTTCTGAGTAAAGGCGCTGGTCGTTCTACACCCTCCTCATCTGGTCCTCCATCCAATGCCTCCTGGTCCTCTGCTTCGTGCCGGAGACCTACCACCCCGTCCTTCTCCGGAGCAAAGCTCGCCGTCTTCGCAAAGAGACTGGAGAGGAGCGATGGAAGGCGCCGATCGAGCGGTTGGATCGGTCGATCTCGATGGTGCGTGTTCCCCCGGTTTCTCCTTAAGTGTAGGGCTTATTCTATCCAACTCGGCTAATCTTCCAGACCGTCCTCCGCTCGCTCTACCGCCCCTTCATGCTTCTCTTCCTTGAGCCCATGTGCCTGAATCTCTGTCTTCTCTCCGCCATTGCCCTGGGCATCCAATACCTGTTCTTCAGCTCGTTCAAGATCATCTTCGGCACGGTCTACAATTGGGGGCTGTGGCAGTCCGGCCTGGCATTTGCGGGCATCACAGCGGGGATGGTTGCTGCGGTGGTTGCTGATCCTTGGTATGAATCCTTGTCCTATTTTCCTATTCCCAAGTGAGTGGTCTGATACCTTTGGTGGTAGGTGTCGCAGGTTGTATCTTCGGATGAACATCCTGCAGCAGGTTGACGAGATGGACCCCGAGCGGCGCCTGCCACCGGCGGTGATTGGGGCGCCGCTGTTGACGGTGGCATTGTTCTGGTTTGCCTGGACCGCGTGAGTTTCCTCCTCCTGGCTTTCTTGCCTCTTGTGCAAAGAGGTATGCCCGAGCCAATGTTGACCGTGTAGCAGACTGCCTCGGGTGCATTGGGCGGTGCCTATCATTGGGAGTTCGTTGTTTGGAGCAGGGTAAAGTATCCCTCGAGCTTTATCCGAGGTTCTCCTTGTGGTGTACATCAGGGATCCGCTGACAACCTTCATGCATACAGGATGATCCTGGTCTACGCGGGCGTCTTTACCTTCCTGGTGGATGCGTATCCCCTGTATGCTGCCAGCGCCCTGGGGGCCAACAGCTTCACGCGTAGCACTTTTGCGGCTGCGTTTCCTTTGTTCGGGTATCCGAGTAAGCTTGCCAATGATACACAACGCTGGGCTATTTGAGAAGCTAACCAGCGACCAGTGTACCACACGCTGGGCAACCAGTGGGCGACCTCCTTGCTGGCGTTTCTGAGTCTGGTGATGGCTCCATTTCCGTGAGTGGTATGCTCTGCAGCTGGTGTTTTGGGGCTGACTTTGGTGATGGTAGGTATATCTTCTTCCGATACGGGAAGAGAATCCGACGGAAGAGTCGGTTTGCCACGCGGAAGTAGGGGCTACAGCGGTAGGAGTTAAGCTACGAGTATGGACCACTCCCAGTGAGGGGGCTCGGATAACCAGTATAGAAGACATAGACATCTCTCAATTCATGACTCAGCATCATTTCGAGTGCTGGACATTACATACATCCCCTCGAGAACTTCAATATAAACTCTTCCGTGATCAATTGATCAGTGTAGCCGTTACGTTGGCGTGGAAATCCCGACTACTGAATCCCGCGTGGAAGGTAAACCGTCCCGAGGGAATGCGCCAGTCTTGCGCCACCACATCCCAGTAGCTGACATCACGCCGCGCGAGATCGAACGTGACCGTCTTGGTCTGTCCCGCGGGCACCCAGATCTTGTCGAATCCACGCAGCTGGCTCGGGGGAGTCCCCGCGGGCGCCGAGTCGGGGAACCCCACGTACAGCTGCGGGATAGCATAGCCGTCCACGCCGCCGGTGTTGCTCACCTGAGCACTCAAGGTGTACACCGTCTCCCAGAGGGCGGGGTTTCCACCCGGCTGAACGGGCAGGGCTGCGGGCAGGGCCGTGAGGTTGGTTCTGGGCGTCATGGTGTGCAACGCGCTCAGGGTGAAGGTGGTGTAGCTGAGACCATAGCCGAACTCGTAGCGCACGGGGATGTCGTGGGCGTCGAAGTAGCGGTACCCGACCTCCAGGCCTTCATCGAACCAGCTCTGCCAGTCGTAGGTTCCGTTGGTCTGCACCGCGGTGGTGACGGGGGCGTTGTAGTCCGAGGCGTTGTAGGCGATCACATAGGGCAACTTGGCCGAAGGGTTCACCTCGCCGTACAAGAGGTCGACGAGGGAATTGCCTGACTCTTCGCCGGGGTAGTGCGCCGCCAGGATGGCCGTCACGTTGGGGTGATCGGCGAAGGGCAGCAGGTTGATGCCCGCCGAGTGGGTGACCACCACCGTGTTGTTGCAGTCGCGCGCCACGGCCTCCACCACCGCGGGCCCATCCCAGTCCAGCTCCAGCGAGCTCCGGTCCTCGTTCTCCTCCGACCAGCTCTTCAGGAATACCAGACACACGTCCGGCTGCTGCGGGTTCCACAGCGAGGCCAGCCCCGAGGTGGTGATCAGGGTGTTGTTCAGCCACGACTGCACCAGCGCTCCGTCCTGCCGCGCCCGCGCAGTGATCGCCTCCAGCGGCGTCGACAGGAAGCTGAACCGACAGGTGCCCGACCCGCCGGCGTTGGCCAGAGTTCCGTACTCGAAGTCGTTCTGGTTCGAGGCTCCCTGCGTCATGGGCCCGGCGTCGTTGCCAACAATCACGATGTTCCGCGGCTTGCGCAGCGGCAGGGCGTTACGCTCGTTCTTCAACAGCACGGTCGAGGCCGCGCCATGTGCACGAATGAGTTGGCTGTGGTTGCCGCGCACGTCGCGGTTCTGCTCGCCTGTGAACTGCCAGTCGTACAACCAGGTGTCCGGGGGCGAGTCGATGTTCAGCGGGCCGACGGAGGCATCGACGCTGGGGTAGGCGGGATCGTCCTGGCCCAGCCAGAAGTACGGAGTCATGATGCGCACGATCATGTCGTCCAGGCGAGTGGCGGCGACGGAGCCATTGCGTACCGCCGCGGTCAGGTTCTGGCCGAAGTAGGAGCCCTCAGTCCACAGCTCGCCGTAGACGGTGAACCCGCCGGGCATGGTCATGTCCATGCCGCTCTCGATAGAGGCGACACCACTGTGGGTGGCGCCCCAATCGGACATGACGTAGCCCTGGAAGCCCAGCTCGGTCTTAAGCAGGTGGTTCAGGGCGTAGGAGTTCTGGCAGGCGTGCGACCCATTGATGCGGTTGTAGGAGCACATGACGCTGGCGACGCGGGCGCGCAGGGCGTTGGCGAACGGCCACATGTAGATCTCGTGCATCGTGCGGTCATCCAGGTTGGAGGAGACCGAGTCCTGGATGTAGGTCGTCGCGTTGGCGTCGGGGGCGTAGGTTGGGTTGCGCTGGGTCTCCTGCTCGTAGGCGACCCAGTGCTTGGCGTTGGCCTGCACGCCTTCGTCCTGAATGCCCCGGATCGTCTCCTCCATGCACACCCCGGTAAGGTAAGGGTCGGCGGCGAACCCTTCCCAGGTGCGTCCGTTGTACGCACTGCGCCCCAAGGGGCCGCCGATGGGGCCCAGCACCACGTGTGTCCCCTTGGCTTTGTGCTCCTGGGCGATTGCCTGTCCGCGCGTGTACAGCAGGTCGCGGTCCCAGCTGGCGGCCGCGGAGACCCCACTGACAAAGACGCTCGAGTAGTCGCCCTGTTCCAGGCACTGTGGTCCGTTTTGCAGACAGAGTCCCGTGAAGTTGAGGCGTGGGATGGGCAGCACGTTGCCGACGCAAGGGCCCGGTTGGCCGGTGGCCATCCAGGTCTTTTCCTCCAGAGTCAGTTGGGAGACCCAGTGTTTGGCCTTGGTTAGCGCCTGATCCCAGCCTCCAACGCCGGTGATGTTGGCTGAGCGTGGGGAGAGTCAGTTAGCGGGGCAAGAGCTGTAGAAGTAGAGGGATTACTGGGCTCAAGGCCAGAGAGGACCTACGGGAAGGATAGACGGCCGGGGAAGAGCCGTAGGGGGTCAGAATGGTGGTGTTGAGCGGCTGCACATGACTGAAGGGCTTGCCAGGATGATTGATTGGGGTCTGGCAAGTGCTTGCATGGACTGAGGGAGCCAGCAGCGCCCCTGAGAGGAGAAAGGCGTAGTCGGTTGAGACCTTCATCGCATTCAGATGGGCCTTGCCTGGAGGAACTGAGGTCGCTGTTGAGGACTGGATTCAAATGCAATGAGACCTCCACGGGACCCTCTATTTATTAACCCTGAAGTAGCCTATGACACCAAACGGGAAGCACGGCGTAGCGGTGTTGCATTATTTGATCGCATTATCATCATCATCATCATCTCCATTAGGGCTCGGGATGAAGTCCAAAGCCGGGGATCGGCCTCGTGCCGAGTCCTCGACCCCAACCAAACCCAACGCTCCACAAATCCCACCCGTGGGGTTTTTGCGTTACGGGGACTGTCAATGGCTCAGTGGCCTCATATCCCGTCTCCACTTTCCATGTACTCAGTATAATTGATCACTTGCCGAAGTTTTGCCGTGAGAAATTTCCCTGGCGCGGTCGATGACGTAGAAGGGTTAATTGTTCAGTGGGTTTTACCAGTACGGAACATTGCTAGCGGAACTGAACCTGGAGCCTGTTCAAGTGAGTGTTCAATACCCTGAACACGGTAGATTTTGTGAATCCTGCGAATACTGTGCATGCATTCTTAAGGAGTTACATAGTAAGTGGCATGGTGGCGGCTACGGGCTCGGTCCGATAACCGGAGGTTGTATGCGGCAATCCCCGCTTTCTTCCCCCTCGTGTGAATTGCCGTTTTCATGTAGACAAAAGCCTTGATTTTCAACAAGCATCATGAGCAACTTGGAAGGGCGGGCTTTGGTGGTGTTCAGTAGGTGTGAACCACAGACAGTGGGTAGCAATAACCATGCATGCGCTTTACATACCTCTACAAAGTATGAACTGCAGCATTTACTAGTACTTGGCCCAATCAGGCTTTGTTTACTTCCGGTTCCACTATCTCCGTGCCATAGAGCTACTTTATATCTTCCTTGACTGGCTCATTATCAACTCAACAGAATTAATTGCCAGTGAATGGTACTTTTCCTTGCTGACAGAACCTATTGAGGAGACCCAGGCAGTTTTTTGTCCCCTTTTCAAGCACCGATGGCACAACGAAAGATGGATTGTCTCACGAAAGAGCGAGGTTCTTCATCGCCAAGGTGAGCTGAGATAGGGTCATAATAAGCTTAGTGCCATGTGACGGGTCACCAAGTGAGATTCCCGGCTTTCTCGGGATTGGAATGTGCTTGTACGAGTAGAATGGGATGATGGTAGGATCTCAGGATTCAGTCAGTCTGACAACCGGAGCGTTGCTGATCAATTGCTTTGCGAATTGCCGCTTTCAATGTCTTGTTAAAGGCCTGGATTGGAGCCGCAGAGGCATCAAGGCAACGTCCTCTCGAGCAAGGTGAGAGAGACTTGGGATACCAGGTAGTTTGTATAAGGATGCCAGATGACTTAGATGTAGTAGTCATGATGGGTTCATTTTTTTAGGTTATTTTATCTGTTTTGCTGGGTCATTTCAAAATGCATATCAAATGCATACCAAATGCAAACCGAATGCATACCAACTTTGTCCCTCAGGAGGGCGAAATGCGCCCGACTGTAATTTCACAAGCATTCTGTAGGCGAGAATTTTCGGGCCTTGGTCCTTAATAATGACGTTGACACCACCCTCTGGACGCCCCTCCGGAAGGTGATATCGTTTCCCTTCGATAGAGATATTTTCAGCGATCATAAGACGGTTCAATAGATACAGCTTACAGTCGCCACCGCTATGTTGCTTCAACAGTGCTTGAATAATGGGGTCCCCTCATCAGGCTGGCCTGAACTACCTCCTCCATAGGTTCTTTAGGGTCAGATCTTCGGGCTTGACCCGCTGAAGGGGACTGTCAGGTGCGTGAGGATCCGCGATGACATTGCCGAGGGCAACGTCGCTCGTTGTTTCGCATGCGGATGCTGGGGCAAGTGTCCAAGTACCTGTAAGAGACATGATTTTGAGTATTGAAGAAATCGCATGAGGGAGAAATGCTTGATGGATGGTGCGGATGGCAAGGAAGGAAGTGGAGGTCAACCCACAAATACTCATGCTCCCTTTTAACTTTCGACACAATCATATTGAATTGAATGAACCTCCGAGCCCTTGACCGGTCTGAGGGTCGATAGGCATGGCCCCTCCAAGCTATTTACTATCCGCGCGTAGACTCACAACGAAAGCAAGCTCATCGGGCATCTCCCGGGGCAGATAGGGTTGCATTCGTGGATGTCTGCAGGAGGCATCTCGCCCTGGATGTGTGCAATCTGCCTTCTACTTTCTCTTCCAACCTAAGCACAAAGACAGGGACCTGCTAGGCAGCAGTCCGATCCCGCTCAGACGGCTGCACATACCATCAGCATAACGGAACTCTTACAGAATGTCACCGTCGTGGTGTGGGTAGAAGGAGACTCACCGCACTCTAAGGGTTGGGGTAGCTCAGAGCACACGGACGGAAGTTTGCGCTCCCCCTCTTGAAATCTTCTCAGAGGCAAACGAAATCCTGTTTGCCTTGCAGGCAATGCCCTACTAACTGAGAGAATGGTGTCAGTCAGTGAGCAGAGCTAAGGAAAGAGGAATGGCAAGTTGCATCTCTCTTCGTCTGGCACAGCAACGTTGAGCTTCATGATTGGGCCGTTGATTAAACGACTCAGCTGTCTATACCCTTCATCACCGTTGCGGGATGGCACTGCCTAGCCTTTCCAACCAAAGTGGGCTGCTTCACCGACGCAGAGATGGTATGATACCCCCCCAACGGCAGCTTACAGGCACCCCGCATGGCGACGTGTCTTGAGTATGTTCCCCTCTCGACAAACAATCTGCTTTCCATTCCAAAGCAGTGCCACCGCTGTCACCTCGTCATTGCCTTCGCTTGTGATGAGAGTCTCCAAAGGGGGGGGGGGGGCTGCTGTGACCGCGATGGTCGCTTTAACCCTCCCTGAATGACATTCTGAGGCTAATGATATCGTGCTGTGGCATAGGTCTTTCAACGCCTCTCTCCCCTCGCTCTCTGTCAAGATGTTCTGCGATCAAACTTCCGTGTCTTGCCACAATTGTAGTCGCAATCTTCTCGAAGCACGATCTTATGTTTCGTGGCGGACAAGACAACAATCCCCGTGCCCCTGGGGGGATTCCTTCCTACCGGCACCAACCTCGCCATCTCCGAGGAGATTGATTACATTCAGGCTGTGGATCACGGCAAAGCCTTTATCGAGCTGCGTGCATCAGCTGGAGGCGGTCCCTTCACATCAGAGCGACAATTCACCGCGTTCATTCTTGGCGGTCTTGTGAAACTACCAGACCTACTACGTCACTTGGCAGAGCATGCTTCGATGGACAACGATGAATTTGTTTTCACCAATGCGGACTTCCCCGGTCGGACTATCTTGGTAGAAGGGGACCAGGACCCGGCCATTCACGACTGAAAGATAATGGCCTTTCTGTCTCGTCTGCTGCGCCTCTAATCGTTTGGGATAACTTCTATCTGGCCTCACTCGCCACATACTCCGCCCAGACCTGTTTGATGTCATTCTGGTAAATCCAGTCCAACGAATCCGCCCCGGCGCCTCCGAATGATGCGACGCGGGCCTTGATGATGGCGTCGAAATCCCCATTCAGCGCTCGAGCCTTCTTCGCATCGCTCGCCTTCCGATCGAGATAGTCATACCTGCGAAGAACATCGTGTTAGCCACATTATCCTCTTCGAGGCCAGGCAGAGGGTGAAGAAGCCACGTGCATCCGTTCATAGTACGGCGCCCGGATCCGTTGGAAGATCTCGAGTGCATCCTTGATCGTTGTGTTCGAGGTGATGGTATGCTCGATTGCCCGGGCCAGAATCCATCCATCCTCCATCGCAAACGCGGCCCCCGACCCAAAGGCACCAGACAGCGGGTGGCTGGCATCCCCGATCAAAGCCACTTTATCCCAGCCTTGGATCTCCGGAAGACACGGGCCAGCGGCCATGGCGAATTCTCGCCAGTCCCCTTCCGGGACCACATCCAAGACGGCCTGGATCCGAGGATCATACTCCTGTGGTTCAGCCTTTGGTGAGTTCACACGCCGCTGGAGCGAGGGGGCGAGAGGGTCCGGGGATATCTGTACGCACCCCACACCGCGCGCGGACGCGTTCGTTGGTCGATGGAATGGCCCAGGTTGCGGTTCGGCCAGCCACCTCCGGCTCGTGGAAGGACCGGACGGTGATCTCGCACAGCTCACGGTCGGGCTCGTCGTCCACATGCGAGAAGTAGAAGTAGCCGTTGAGGCCATGCCACCATCCGGTGGAGGTGGGAAACTCGGCGACATGGCGGATGGAGGCGACTGGCACCAGCACACGCCACGCGGTGACTCCTGGAAGGTTGAATTCTGTTTAGCCAGGCGCCCACCGCGTCGTTGCACATACTGACTGTACTGCTCCCACTCCAGGCCAGTCACTCACCGGTGAAATGCAAATGGTGGTCGGGAAACAATGTCTGTCGCACGACCTATAGGGCATGGTCAGTAGGCAATATTCCCTTGGACTGGTCAGTCTCACCGAACGAATCCCATCAGCCCCGACTACTAAATCCGCGGTCGCTACGGTCGCATCTTGGAACTGCAAACGAACCCCGTCCTTCCCGCCAAGATCCGTCAGAGAAACCAGCTTCTTGTTGAAACGGATGGTGTTGGCGGGCACCCTGGCGAGCAAGGCGGCTTGCAGGCGGGTTCTCCGAGCCCTAATGGATTCATACTTGGCCTCCTCGGGACTGAGGGGTGAAGGCGTCGCTGCGCGTGGAACGATCGATTCTCCCGTGCGACCATTTCTGCGAGCTCGGTTTCAGCCATCGCGGAGGAACGAGTTAGGGCCAGGAGCAAAGGAGGCGCACCCACCGTTGGAAGGGGGTTTGTTTCCTTGCCCCCTTGACCCCGTCGGCCGCGCCCAGCAACTCCAGGACATTCCAGCCATTGCGGCCGATACTGATGCCAGCTCCGACCTCCCGAGGCTCGGGGGCTCGTTCGTAGACGGTCACTGAGACGTAGGGGAGCTCCGACAGGGCAATGGCGGTCGCCAATCCCCCTGGCCCGGCCCCGATGATGGCCACGTTGAGGTGTTTCCGGGCTACCATGTTGAGTTGGGTGTTCTCGAGCTGGGCAGCCGTTGGTGTAGTATCGTTAGTGGCGTCCTGGAACATACTGATGGCCCTTCTGGGGTATTTAATCGCCGTTTAATGAATGGGGCTTATCACCGCAGCCCCGCTTGCAGGCAAAGATTCGCCATCTCTCGGTGGTATGAGGAATTGTCTTATCAATCATCAATCACGCATGCACCACTGCGGACGCCCATGACGCCATTCGTAGTCGGATGAGTGCTGTAATTGGATGCAATGCCATTTTCGCAGCCTTTATGTGAGTCCTAGACTTGGGCTTCGCAGTTATAGGATTAATCTTGCATCGTATGTGTTCAGCGGTGCCTGCATAGTCTACGTGACAATGTCGGCTACCCAGACAGATCGCCTCGATAGGTAGCCTTGTTAATTGTAAACATGACAGATGTCTACAAGTACCGTATTATGCGAATCTTGTGCATCACCATAAGCAATGTTTTTGTTTGTGCGACACTAGATTTACCCCTCCCCTCCCAAGCGTCTCACACCAGGCTCAACGCGTCACTCCCCGGCACAACAAACACCTCCCAATCATTCAAGTCGGAGAACCGACCCATCTTCCGATCCTCCACAGCGTGCAGGTGAAAGTCCCGCCGTTGCCAGACGCCCTCAATGACCGCACGCATTCGTGCAGCGCTCGACACACTCCTCTTGGCCATCTCCATCAGCAACCGCAGGACCAGCCGTCGACGGCCACCGTTCTCAGCCTCCAGGCTGCGACTCGGGTTCTCGACCACCACATCATCGAGAGGATCCAGCTCGACGGCCGCCACGAAGAGCGGCCACATCATCGCCTGGCTGGCGGAGCCCTGCGCGACGAGCGCCCTCAGCCCCGCGAGGATTTTCTGGACGGTGGTTTTGACAGCAGGATCGCAGGGCCGGGCCCCGTGTAATGCACATTGAATATAGACCGAGCAGGTCAATCTCTTGAGCTCAGCCACGCGACGGAGGGTCTCATCTTCGCCCCCGACGGCGGGTTTCTGGACGAGATCGTTGAGTCGACGTTGGAGGTTCGAGGCGCGCGCGCGAAAGGTCAGCTCCCCCGACGCGGAGGACACCATGTGGCGGCGGTGGCGGCTGAGGTCCATGATCGCGAACAGGATCGACACCAGCGCGGGACTGCAGCCCATCCAGTCGTTGATGGTCACATCTCCCTCGGCCCAGTAGCTGGGTCCGAACAGATCGGCCTTTGCGCAGGCGGTGCGGCCCATCACGTCCTGAAAGGCGAAGAATAGCTCGACGAATTTCGAGACGGGGTCGCTTGGAACTGTTGGGAGGGCGAGAAGTGCGTCGCTCTGTAACTGTCGCTGCTGGCGTCGGAGACGGATGATCTCCTTCGCGCCTTGCAAGTGGACAATCCAGCGTCGGTCGCAATGATCGACGGTCTCGTAGAGGCAGAGCAGCATGATGAGGACGAGGACTTCGGGGTCTGGGGAAAGAAGGAAGGATCCCCGATCATCGCTCGTAATTCGGCGGCGAAAGTCACCGACGACCTGTGATTTAAGCTTCAGGGCGTGCAGACCGTAGCATTGGTCCTGCTGGCTCCAGTGGCATGCTGCTAGGGCCATCAGGGCCTTGATCACCACTGGGGAGGCGGTCTGACAGTAGGGCAGGATGACAGCTGCGAAAGGTGAAGTGGCGCTCGGGCTGGGGGTCGTCCGGGGGCAGATCTGGTTGATGTAGTAGTCCAACAGGAAGCTTTGGTCAAGGTTTTTCCAAACAGAAGGGATGGATAGGGCTGGTTGGATACTGAACTCATGCACGTTCCTGGCCGGCATGAGCACAAGATCCTGGTGATCGAGCAATTGCTGCAAGCTGTGACTATCCGCATGAACGAAGCTCCAGTGATGGATAACAGGAGTTGCAATGATGGTCTGATCCGCCGTGGATGGTGTAGATAGTATATTCTCTGGGCTCGGCTTTTTCGAGGCATCTTTGCGCCAGACTCCCGCACGGCCGAAGGTGACCCCCCGGGCACGATAATCCGACTCCCACTTCAGAGTTACAGTGGCTCGGGTGCAGGAAAGGCCTTTCTGAAAGCAACGCGTACAGACCGGCTGTTTCTCATCGCATTTCACTTTGCTGCGCCGGCAGTTGGAGCATCCACGGTGGGAGCGGGTGCGCGGTCCACTCATTGTCTGGTGGTCCTCGTGTCCTCGCAGAAGTGGCTGGAAGGCATTATAATTTTCTTTTTTTTTTCCCTCTTGCACTTAAGTCTTAGACTTAGTTCTTGTCTTCGGATTCTCTAACTCTAACATTCTTTAACGCTGTTATGACCGGGGTGATTGAAAAGCAGCAATTTTCTCCCGTGAAGTCATAGCTTTGATAGAAGGAAGCTCCAAGCGATGGCAAGGTTTGGAGTGGATAAGGGAGAGTTGTGACTGCTGTATAGCTAAGCCATGCACAGGCAGTGCACAGGCAGTGCACAGGCAGGATATAAGCTGTGCATAAACTGTGCATCAACTATGCATTAAAATTTGCCAAAGTCGATTAGTCGAGAAGCCAGGCGGAATCAAGAGGCAGAATTATCTCTCCGGAGCTTATCCCGACACAACAACAACAACAATTGTTATCGATCATCAGCATGAGTGGTTGGCCAGCTTCCTGGCTTGAGGATGCGTTCTTTGCAAATACATTGGCCAGATGCGCACCTCGAGGAGAAGGTCTCTGCAGCCTACGTGACGGCTAACCCCTCTCATCAGGAGAATTACTCCCGAAACATCACATATATTCTTACTCAACCAGCCTTATCAAGCAACCTGACTGCCCATGGCTGGAGCTCGTGGATGCCCTACAAAGCGCAGGTGAAAATCCACATCCACACCCCAGAATTCACCCCACAACATATTCCCATGCCAGGGTGCTTGACTCCCTAGTTTTCGCCGAGGGGGGAATCATTTCCTCTCTTGTCCGGCCGAGTTAGCGAGCTGTATTGTCCTAGCATTTCAGACACAACAAGACTCCCAAACCCCGAGCAGAGACGCCTGCCAAGAGCTATACGAGTCCGTTCAACAGTTTGACCCAGCCGCATGGGCCACCGCTATGCAGTGTTGGACTCCAGTCAATGACTACCCCGAGCGATTCCATATCGAATCAGCGTACAAGACGGCTGTGGTTCTCTACCTCTCACGGATGCTACCTAATTTCTCCCCCGGCGGTTGTACACCCGAGCGGCAGACTGGACTAGTGCAGGCCATTATCGGCCATATCTCGCAAGTTCCGCCCTCCAGCGCATTATTCAAGTCCACTATTTGGTCGTCTTTGGTCGCCGGGGCGGAGGCCACCGATCCTCATCACCGAGAGTGGGTTGCCGCCCATCTCGACGCCATCTCGGCGCAGATTCCCTGGAATACGACAGTCACTGCGACGGAAGCGCTAAGAGAGGTGGAGGCGGGTTGACCTGCCACTGGCAGAGCCACTGTCAGCTCCAAGTAACTGGATCCAGAAATTCCGGCGCTTGAAGGTGGCTGTCTTTCCAGCATGAACATTATGACAGTATGAACATGGAACACCAAAGCAGCTTACTAAGCAGCTTACTAAGCAGCTTACTAAGCACAAAACATTGTCGATTCGGGATCGGTGCCTCAGGCCACCAAACCCAGCTCTCCTCGATGACATCACCACTTGCTTTTCGTATTATCGCATCTCCATCGCTTCACCTTTCAACAGACTGAACTTTCTGTACATCCAGTACATCCATCCCACATGGTCTGACTTGAACCCTCCAACGGCCTTTCTCAGATACCATGACCGGCCACATCGTCGACACGGTCAGAGAGGACCATAACGAGATCCAAGCTTGCTATGGCCGCATCGTGAGCTCGGCCGATCGACAAGAGCAGATCCGCTTCCAGAATCTTTTCACCTGGGCGCTGGCACGCAATACTGTCGGCAAAGAGCTCGTCGTCTACCCTGCTTATGAGAAACACCTCTCGGCCGGGGCGGCGACAGCAGAGAAACGCCGCAAGCAGAATCACGCCGTGAGTAACCCGCCAGACGGTGCGCGGAGACCATGGGTCATGATTGACAGCCCGGCTAGGTCAAAGAGCATCTGAAGAAATTCCAGACCCTGGATCCGATCAACCCCACTTTCATCCCCACTATCAAGGGTCTGATGGAAGTGTTGAGTCCGCAGATGCGGGAAGAGGAGAATAGCGACCTGGTCGATCTCGAGCAGGTCCTGTCCGATCACGACAGCATCAGCCTGTCCAAATCGTTCAACCGGACCAAGATCTTCATGCCGTCGCGGGCGCATCCCAGTGCCCCCAGTAAGCCACCGTTTGAGACGGTCGTTGGGCTGTTGACGGCGCCGATTGATCAGTTGGGGGATCTGTTTCGGAAGTGGCCTCATGAGAAGGATGTTCAAACGTGATCGGGGGACTGTCTACTTTGACTATTTCGTACTTGTTTCTCGGCTCCGGTTCGGTTGCTAGCTCATAATGGAGAATGTATGTACTGTTCGTAACTCAGACTGCTACAACACTTCCTCTCTCTAGACGTAAGCCCATGAAATCCCCGTCTCTGGACCCCTAGTGAGACCGCCAGAAACCCCTCCCCCACTGAAAAAGAAGAATACACCGGCCCACCAGACGCCCGAACGCGAGCGGAACCCCGAACTTGAACCAGGTGGCCGGCTTCCACCAGGCAGCGCCGGGCACGGCAATCACGGCGCCACACGCCGTTGACGGCGCCTCATCCCTGACCGTGACCGACACCCCCGCGAACGCCTCGACAGCCTCCAGCATGATCGCGACCGTCGCCTCGGGCTGGCTCAGAAACGGGGAATGGCTCGTCGGCAGCTCGCGGTGCTCGACGCGCGCCCCCATCGCGCGCGCCATGCCCACCTGCATGCGCTGCGCCACCACGGGCAGGCCACGATCCTCGACGGTGCCGAGGTACCAGACGGGCACGTCCTGCCACCCGGCATAGGCAAACTCCCCGCCCTCGAACAGGGCCTTCAGACTCTGCGTCGTCAGCTGCGACACCCAGACCTCCGCCTCCTCGGGCGGGAGGTCGTGGTAGAAGAGCTCGCGTGGTGGGGTGACCAGCTCCGCGTAGCCGGTCTCGCGGTTCACCCGCCACGACGGCGGTGGGTGGCCGAAGAACGGGTCCATGAAGGCCAGTCCGGTCAAGGTGAATCCGGAGGCAATCAGGATGAGGCCGATCACGGACCCCGAGGTCGGCGAGTCGGATTGCGTACCGGTAAGCCCTTTGATGGCGCTGTTGCCGACCATGCCCCCGTAGGAGTGGGCGACAACGACCACGTTGCGGCCCTGGGCGGTTTCGTGGGTGATGGCGGCGCGGGCGGCGTCGAGGTCATCCTTGAAGGTTGCATTGGGGTTGCCGGTGGTGGAGGGGAGGGTAATGGAGACGCAGTTGAGTTGATATTCGCCCTGGAGGAGTTGGATGATGGGGTCGTAGCAGGTGGGTTGATGCCAGGAGCCGGGGATGAGGACTAAGGTTGGGGTCGGGAGGTTGGCCATTGTTGAGGAGCCGTAACTTGTGCTAGATGATAGTGCTCTGTGCTTTTACTTATCATCCAAGTCGTATGATAACTATACGATACTTATATGTGTAACATGTACTATGATAAGTGATGGATGATTTGTGATAAAGGATCTGACCCAAGTCACTGGCTGTGGCAACACCCGGCGGGGAGAATCGAAAATCCTTATTTAAAATTGTGACAGATCTGGGGTCATATGACCTCGGATCTCACTATCTTATAGAGAAATAGCCACATAGCTGTAATAATCAATATATATATAATTATTTAAAGATTATAAGCTTTTATAGCTATATTTTTTATTAAATCTATTCTTATTTATTCTTTTTATCGAAATCTCTTTATATATACCGATATCTATGATATTAACAGCTTTTTATATTCTTATTTAATATTTTATATATTTAAAGAAATAGAGAAGTTTTTAAAATATTCTAATTAATTTAATAATTAGATCTAATATTTATTAATCTATTAAATTAATTAACTATATACTTCTACTACGCAAGTAGTATAACTATATATTATATTATAATATTATTAAAAAATCTATTTAATATTAATATTTCTAAAACTATATTAAAATTAAAAAATTAGTTTAATTAATTAATATAGCAATATAATTTATATAACTATTTTAAATTTAAAAATCTAAATATCTAAAAATTATTTTAAAATAACTATACCATCTTCAAAAAATTAGTTTTATATTTAGATAATAAAAACTAAATTATATAAGTTCTTACTATTTAAATTATAAAAAATAAAAATCTATTTATTTATATAAATATTTAATATAGTATTACTAAAATCAGAAAAAAAAACTATACTCTATTAAATATATATAATATAAATATTTATAAATAAAATTAATTAAATTATTTAATTTTTATTATTTTTAGTATTATATATAAACCTAGTTCTGCAGTATACTTCTAAAACTATAATATAATAATTAAAATATATAGACTTTTTTAAAAAGTTTATAAAATCTCTAGCTTTGTAACTACTATCTATCTATATAATAAATAAATATCTATATATTATAATAATATTTTTAATTAAAATATATTTTTAATAAAATTTATAAATATTTTTAATAAATTATATAGTATTAAGACTATAAACAATCAGACTAAACTTCTATAATTTTTTATAATAATTTAAAATATTACAGTTTTTTAACTATTTATTGTAAATTAATATATAATATTTAAAAAAACTGCTATATTTTTATTAGTTTATATCTAATTTATATAGTTTAAATATATTTAAAAAAATTAATTCTTACAGCTATCTATATATATTATTAATAATAAAACTTTTATTATTAATATTTTTAATTACAGCAGTAGTAATTATAAAAAATATAATTAAAATAAAAACTATAATTATAAATATAGTAATAACTATAGCTATAGTAAAAAACAACTAAATTCTAATATTTAATTTAAATATAAAAAATTTAATATTACTAATAGAAACTTAATATTCTATATTTTTTATTAATATAATAAAGATTATTTTTTAAATAAGTATTTATTAAATCTAGATAAAAAAAATATAAATATATATACTAATATAGTATCTATATTAATAAAATTAGTTTTACTATCTAAATTTTTTATTATAAATATTATTAATATTAATTATAATTTTTTTAGTATTTTTTTTATATTAGTTTATTTTAATATAGCAGCTATAGCTTAGAAGAATATTTAATTAAATTATATAAATAAATAGATACTTAACTCTAGAATTATAGAAAGTATAAACTATTTTAAATACTATTTTTAGATTTCTATATTCTATATATATTAGACTAAGACAGCTACTAATAAAATCTTTTATACTATTAGCTATAATACTATTTCTATTAAATTTATAAATAAAAATAATAAATTAATAGATATATTTAATATTAACTATTACTGGTTTATTTTAGTTTTTTTAAATAATCTTATTTTATATAAATAGCTGGCTTGCTTAGATATTTAATTATATATAATATTAAAAAAAATTATATTTTTATTTAGAATAGTAAATAAATTAACTATACTATTATTAATAAAAAATAATATTTTATAAATATTATTAATATAATAAACTATAATATTATATATAGTCTATATAACTATAGTATTTTAATTTACTTATTTTTTATTAATCTTACTATATATATAATAAAAAAAAAATAACTACTATATTAATTTTAATATATTTAGTATATTATTATACGGTTTATATCTCTAAATAAAAAATCTATAATTTTTTAAAATATATTATTAGTTTGGATATTAAAAAAAATATTCTACTAATATTTTATAAACTATACTTCTATAAAAAAAT
>WOUI01000310.1:0-41475 GCA_012184565.1 Aspergillus floridensis | reverse complement strand
AAGTCCACCCCCTCCTCCCCCACCCACCCACCCACCAACCCATCCAACCCCAAACTCTAACACCACCACCACCACCACCTCCTCCACAGACCTCCACAGCAAAGTCACAATCCAAACGCACCACATCCACCGCCCCATCCAGCTGTCCTCCCAATCCACCACCACCACCACCACCACCAACCCGCACAGCCACTCAACGGCCGTCCCCCTTATGGCCAGGGTCTACGCCCCAAAACCCCAAGGCTACACCCCGGTCCACCTGCCCGTCTACCTCTACTTCCACGGCGGGGGCTTCTTCACCGGCACGCTAGACAGCGAAGACGCGACCTGCGCGCGGCTCGTGGCATCCCTCTACGCCAAGGGCCGCCCCATCATTTTAGTCAGTGCGGACTACCGCAAGACGACGCAGGTGAGTTTCCCGGACCCGTTCGAGGACGCGTGGGAGGTATTCAGCTGGCTGGAGCGGCGCATCGCGTGGCTGAACGGGGACCCCACGCGGGTGTTTGTGGGCGGGGAGGATGCCGGGGCGGCGCTGGCGGCGTGGGTGGCCTGGTTTGCACGCAGCAACGTCGCCGGCCGGCTGGAGGTGGAGACTAGATCACAAAGGTTGATGGAGGTGCAGGGGCTGGTGGTTTGTAACCCCTGGATGCCGTTTTTGGATCGGTGGGAGGAGGTCGGGGAGGCGTTTGGGGTGGGGAGTAGGGGTATGGAGCACGGTACCGGGGATGGGAAGGGGAAGGGGAAGGGGAAGGAACGGGAAACTGAGGTCACGGAGGTGGGAAAGGGACATGCAGCAGGATATGATTTCTATCACGCGTTGCTGGACGTCTACCGTGTCGAGCCGGGCCACCATGGGATTGGCATGTGGACGGCGCTCGAGGCGATGCCGGACACGTATCTGTTGACTTTTGCGGAGAGTCTGTTGCGGCGGAGGCAGTTGTTGTTCGCGACGCTGTTGATGCGCGAGGGGTGGGTTTATCTTCTTTACCATCCCGAAGCAGCTTTGGTTTGGAGTTTTGGGGAGAGTTTGATTCATGCTGACATTTTCCCCAAATCCTAGGGTTAACGTGGAGATGAAAGTCCTGCCTGGGTCGCCGCACGAGACCCAGGATCTGGAGATCCTCCCGAGCTCCCACCCCTGGGGTTCCGAGTTGGCCGAGGCGCTCGAGTGGTGCTTGCGGTCCTCCCACAGACAGATGCGGCCTCCCGGGTCGGTGTATACTGCCGGTGTGGTAATCGTCTCTCTTCTCCTTGCGACTCTCTATCTGTATCTGACTGATATAGTGAACACACATCTCTCCGATATCCGGCCTTAGGTAGATAAAAATGCATAGAAGAGTAAGAATGAACACCTTCTATGAGGATTGATTGGCCGTATTACCACACCATCTACAGCTCCAAGCAACTAGAGGTCTCACGCTTCACGCTTTATGCATTGCCGAATCCTATCGCTACCAAGTGGGGTGTTACCCCTACCAATCCGTACTACTCACCGGCCACCCATTGACCATACTATACGCCTCCAGCGGGGTCGTCCCATTCAAGGGCTCGTAATGCATCCGCTCCCCACAGTTCTCCTGGCCCTCATGCCCACTCACCCGCATTTCCATACACCTTCCCTGCAACAACGCCGCCACATGCGCGCCCGCCTCCCGCCCCTCGAACCACGCCCCATGCAAGAACCCAAAGTACGGGGCGCTGGTCGCCTCGCCCGCGAACCACAGGCGGCCCGCATTCGCCCGCAGGTTCTGGTGCATCTCGAGGGTCGTCCCCGCCGGCCAGTTGGAGTAGCTGCCGTAGGCCCAGGGCTCCTGCGACCAGCGCGGGTAGGTGACGTGCGTCGGGTCGGGGATGACCGTGTCGGGGAACATCTCGCGGAGCACCTCCAAAATCTCGGCGGTGGTTTGGGCGGTGGTTTGGCGCTCGACGCGGTAGGCTTGTTCGTCGACGACGGTGACGACCAAGATATGAGAATTCGGGAGGAAGGTGGGCGAGGAGAGGGATTGGAAGATCGGGTAGTAGCCCCGCGTGGTCGGGGAGGCGTACAGGAAGAACTGGGTGTCCGTCGGCCAGAAGGTATGGGGGAATTGCAGGAAGATCTTGGTGTAAGTGCCCATATTGAATTTCTCGATCGCGGTCTGCTTCCATCGCGGCAGGGGCGGGCGAAAGATCACGGCGTGGTTTTGCAGAACCCCCAGGGAGAAAGTGCAGATCGCGTAGGCAGCTTCGATGCAGGCGCCGTCGGCGGTGTGGATGGTGACGCCTTTGGGGGAGTGGTCGATGGTGGTGACGTGGGTGTTGAGTCGAAGACGCGGGCTGGGTTTGTTGCGGTGGTGGCGGAATATCGCGGCGGCTTCCTGCTCGATGATGGTGCTGTAGCCGCGCCGGTCCAGGACGAAGTGGTTCGCTTTGCCGAACTGGTTGAAGGTCAGGTTCTCACCGGCCATCCCGAATACGAAGGAGCTCGTCTCGGGGGAGGAGGCGTCCTCCCAATCTAGATGTCGCACACAGCACAAACGTTAGTCCACAGCCGGGCTCCCTTTGGGTTGAGGGTCACTGGAAGGGAAGCAAAGGGGGGCGGGGGCGTATGCCCTGTCTGCCTCGGTGGGGGTTCTTCCTATGACGGACTGGCGGATTTTTCATCGGATCATACCCCAGTTCCACCATTCGACTGCCTGGGCGGCCATGTCGTTCTTGCGAGGGCGCCACCCTGCAAGGGCAAGCCCCGTGCGGGCGGTTTGGTCTTGCAGGTTCTCCATCAGGATCCGGCCGGCGTCGCGCGCGGCAATCTCGTAGACTCGAGCATATTCGTCGAGGAGATATTGATAGTCGGCTTCGCCGGTCTCGTTGTACGTTCGGAGGGAGCTGTAGTTGGAGTAGGTGTTGCGCAGATGGTGTTTTTTAGCCTGTCGGTTAGCGTGGTTCGGTGTATACAGAGTCACGACACATACTAAAGCCCAGACAGGATTTACTGTCGTAATGGTCAGTCTGTTGTTGAAGTGTAGTAGAAGGGAGGTACTGGCAACGTACCAGTATCAGCTGAACCCAGCCCTTGTAGCTGTGGTGGGGCGCAGTCAGTTTTAAAGCTCAGCCTTAAAATGGGTCGAATGCGGGGAAATATACCCAGTTGGCCCCAAACTCCACCACGTACGGGTTCCCGTCCTTATCTTTCCCAAAGTCCGTATGCCACACCCGACCTCCCAGCGTCTCGCGCGATTCCACCAGAACAAAGTCGGTGACGGATGCGTTGGTCAAGGCTTGCTGCTCGGGTTAGTCGGTTAAGCATGGCGGGAGGGTTACTCAACACCCACATACCGCTGCAGCCACTCCGGCCATCCCACCTCCCCTGAGCCAGTTAGTGTTGACGAACAATCTTCCCAATCTAATGCCAATCGGCTTACAGGATGGCCACGGTCGTTTGCGTGCAGGTGTCGCCCGTCAGAGGGGTTTGCGCGACATAGGCACTTCCGGGTCGAGCCCCTATCGTAGCGAGCAAGAACGCGAGGGAATTCAATAGATTTGAATGTGAATGCATTTCCACGCCTACAGTCTAATGACACTGCTTTTCTGCGGGTGTCGAGAACGGCGAAACCGGGGCCGAGAAGACCTTTCACGCGGGGACTTTCGGAGGTGTGGCAGACTATATAGACTTGGACTCCGAACACAAGGACGACAAGAGACATCACACCCGGCTTATCAGCATGCATGCACGCTGGCACCATCCGAGTGACGGTCCTTTTCTGCAGCCAGAAAAAAGAAAAGGAAAAATAAAAAAATAAAAAAAGCCAGGCAGACAAAGAGGAAAGATGGACTATGCTGCAGGGCGGACGGCGATCAAATAAAACCCGGGCGATCCTGCTTGGCATCCGGGAATTGCATCACCAGGGCTGCACAGGTGACTATTCCGGGCCCTTGGCAGTCAATTGGCTCAAGCATAATATTGGGTTGATCGCATGCTACATGCTAAAACTGCTAAACTTACGGGCATGTGCCGTTCCCCGGTATTTGAAACGAACTGCAGTGGATGATTTGGATGATTTGGACCGGAGAGGCAAGGGGGCTCGTTGATTGGCTCGATAAGCTGTGCGTGAAGTACTCCTCCGTACGTATCATGCCAGCCTGGTGGTTGCGTTTGCCCCGGCTACGGTCAGTCAGATGGATCGATGCATTGCCTTATCGTGACTTTTGCCCTGCTTTCTGACATCACGGGATTCAAGGCATACGGAGTGGTTTCCTTGTCCGACTCTTATACGAGTGAGTAGAGAGAGCATGATGGACCTTCTGCGAAACGGGCCGTTGTCTCGTTTGGTGATTATGTTGACGACATGTCGGAAATTCCACCGGCTTCTCCAAGGCAAGGCAACGAATGAGAGACGCCTCAGTAGGGATTTATTGAGCGGCCAAGCATCAAACTGGAGATGAGTTGGAAATCATCGCCGCATTGCCCCCGGTAAAATAGCCCGATCGGCGATAAGCTGCGGTGGGTACGGAAGACCATTGCGGCCACTCGGCAAATGGAACTTTTCCTACTAAGTATCCTTACCGCAGCAGTAACCGCCTACTAAGATAGTAGTTACCAACTCCTCCCCCTTATCTTACCCCTCCCTACCCTTGGCCTTTTCCCTCCCTCGGGCTTTTTAATATTCAGCATATCAAGTATACTATCCCCTCTTCAAAGGCTTTATTGATCACGTGATCAAGTTAGTCCCTTTTTATATTAGGATTTGTAGGGTTTTTAGGGACCGAAGGTATTGCTATTAGGGTTCTTAATTAGGGAATACTTTTAATTATTCTTTTCTACTAGGGTTATTAGGGATAATATGTGCTTTTAATTCTTCTATATATATTTCTGCCGGCAGATTTCTTATTTGCCGAGTGGCCGCAATGGTCTTCCGTAGGTGGGGCCGATTTGGCTATTTTCGGCCAGTTTGGATTGTTTGTCTGAATTGGTCCCTTCCCGGTCCTCACCAAACCAGCTGCAACATTTGCGATGGCTCAATCTGACCAGAAGGTGAATTAGGCAAAATTACGCTATAAGACCCGTCATTGTAAACATCTATATTCATTACCAAGATGAAGTGGTAAAATGCATGGATGCTATGAACCTGGATTGAAGGAAAAACAAAAAGGGGGTAATAAAACTTTTCTTTATCGACATGAACCCCTCAGAAAAGTAGAATATAAACACCAGCCGTGATCATCAGGGATATTACTCGCAGAAAGCTCAATCGTCATCCATATTCAGCTCATCAAAGTCGTCAAGCAGCTCGTCCATGTTAATCTGCGGCGTCTCATCCTCACTCTCGTTATCCTCGTCCTCATCCATGGCATCGGCCGGTTGGGGCTGCTTCCGGACCTTGTACAGGTCCAGGGTCTGTCGGAGCTCCTCGTCCTCTTCGACATCGCGCAAGAACATCTCGAAGTCCTCCTCCAGACGGTTGGCTTCCTGCTCCTTCTTGCGGCTCTGCTGGCCAGCGCTAGCGAGGGCCTCCTCCTCGTACTCGCGGGCCATGCGCTTGAGGCGCCAGTTGCGGCTCTTGGGCTTCTTCTTGCGGGCGTAGAACTTCTTGACGAGCACGACGTCCGGGATCGTCGATCCGTACTGGTGGCTCTGCTCGATCGCGTCGAAGTTGTCGTCGTTGAAGATGGTGCCGCTGAGGTGGTAGCCGAGAACGGAGTCACCAGGGTGCAGGATACCGCCAAGGTGTGTGCGGCAGAAGTAGGTGGTGTTGTTGGAGCCAAGGTCCGAGGCGCGAGCCACAGTAGCCTCGGCAAGGTGGAAACGGCCATTCGACTGGCCGGTAAGCTCAATATCCAGGATAATAAACTCCTTCAACTGGGTGACGTCGGCGAGGTTCTTGAACGGCGACCGCCAGTACACGCCGGTTTGAACGTCGGCCGTTTGCAGAGTGGTCGGATCCAAGAAATTCACGTTGTTTCCGACGCGGTGACAGAGGGTGAGGGGGGCGATGTTGCCAAGTTGGCGGGCAAGCTTGAGCGGCAATGCGACGAGATCGTCTTTGCAGATGGGGACCAACTCAATCGAGAAGGTGTGCTTATAGGACTTGGTGCTGGTGTGAACATCCATGGAGATGAGCTCCTGGGACTTCTGCATCTTGCACGGCACAACAGAGGCAAGGAAGTCGACCATCTTCTCGGCGTGGTTCCGCTGCGCAAAGTAGAAATCGATACCATCCTTGGCCTCCTTGATATTGACCGTATCCTTGTGAGCGTCGTTCTTCAGGATCAACTGCTCCAGGTGAAGGAAGGTACGCTTGTGAGGGACCTTCTGTCGGACCTGGACTGCAGCTCGCCACGTGTTGGGCGTGAAACTCTTCTGACAATCTGCAGTGATGTTAGCGAGCCTGATTGACACAAGCCTTGAGTCGAACTTGAGCGAAAGTGGTTGCAAGACATACCAGGACACTGCTGGCCGGCCACCACGTATTCCACCTCGAATGATTGTTGGATAATCGTGCCCTGGAAGGCCTCCTGCTGAATTGTGATGTTGACCTTGATGCGCTTCGAGTGGGGTTCGGTCCAGATGAAGTTGGCGTCGATGATGCGGACTTTCGACAAGCCACGAAGGCGGCGCAGACAGAGGGCGAGGAGTTCCTTGGACTCGAGGGTCGCAACCACCCACTGATTGGGGGGCTGGAGCCACCGCTCGCAGTCTTTGCAGCAGAGGAGGGTCGATTCGCGCTGGATGCTAGATTTCGGAGTAAATCAGCATGAGTTCCGTCTGCGGACCCGATACTAAAGTAAAATCCCAACTTACCCTTGGGTGACGTCGACGTTCAGTTTCAAACAGTCCTGGCACATAGCACCAGCAGAAGTGGTTCCATCGATGGGGGCACCGCAATTGCAGCACAGAATCCTAGGAAAATATGAGCGAAATTCCGGCCAACCCAGGCTGGCGATAAGACTCACGTCGCAGCGATCGGGGGCTGATCCTGCAGCCCCAACATGGGAACTGGCGCATCCAAATCCATCGACATCTTGACCTCCGGACGCAGACCGCAAATGCACAAAAGCGAAGAGTTGGAGTGTTAGAGATTGGGAGTTGACGCAGGATCGGACTCGGTATTTTTTTTTTGCCCCGCCACTGGCCAGTCGGCGGCTGACTCAGCCGTATGTCCTGTTTGCACTTATCGATAAGTGCCCTGCCCGTTCGGGTATAGCGCGGTGTGCTCTTCACTACCACAACAACATCAACATGAATGAATGATTAGCTGACTTGGTTGATCCAGGTATGTATGAAGTTCAGCCTCATAGTCGTGAGGGCGATGCTGACCCTATCAGTCATCATGCACACAGCCATGTCAGACCACAACAAATAGCTGGTGCATGTACCGAATTTCAAAGTATATAATTTCATCCCAACCCGATGCCAAGCATCGACCGTGCTCTCCCAGTGGGGGCGAAGTTATTTCCCCAGCAAGGTTTTGGGGCCAGAATTCCAAGGAAGATTTCACATGCGTCGGTTTATGCATGTTGCACGTCCCGTCAGCATGGCACACTGCATGGCAATGCCCGTCCAACATGGGGGCCAGCGCTCAGCCCACCACTGTGCCCGTTGAAGGGATACAAATGCGCCCTACAGCGACCCTCGCCGGCCATCCGATTTTCTTCTGCTTATTGTTTCGGAATTGGCTTCAAATTTCATGTTTGACTCTCGTCTTTCGACCGTGGATGAGTTGGTCTCGTCGCAGTTACGCCCCGGCCTCTGGCTCCGGGACTGTGTATAGTGCTATGCATTCTAAATGTTACCGTTGCCAGTCGGATATACACGCCATATTGATTTCACAAGAGCGTTGTCGCAGAGAACTATGCGCTTGTTGTGGCTCTGGTCGGTTTATACCCAAGACCCTGTGGCTAGTTCCCTGATGCTGATACCGCTGCTAGGCGGGCTAGACAATCCCCCATCTTGTGTCCATTTCCAGCCTATTCGGCACACATTATGCAATGGGTCTTTTTGTGTCTAAGGTCCTATTCGGCTTCTATCTCCAAGCCTATACGTAGCCAGCATATCTGGTAAGTGACCCACTGATCGAATGCATTGAAAGATTAGTTCTGCAGTGGGCTTATCGACGGTATTTCACAGTGTGCATTTCTAGTTGTTTCGCGGATCTCAATGCTGGTCATGCGAGTAGCCATACTACTTCACATTGACGGCCTTTCCTCTCGAGCAAGTTGGCCTTCAAATCATGCGGTGGGACAATCTAGTATAGGCGGTCACCGTCGCCGTCGCCTGTATCGCCCTGCTCGAGAGTCTCTCATTTGAGCTCAGGCTTCTCATACGCAAGTACTCTCTCCCTTCTTATCGCCAACGCGCTCCACAATCTCGCGTTTGTTCGTACTTCAGCCGTCCTCATCTCTGCGTGTCTCCGTCTTTCCTGGCGCGCCGCTACGTCGAGCAATCTTGCTGCCAAGTGCGCTAGACACATTAGCTCGATGGAGCCGGCGACCGGTAAGATGTCGATAGCGTGCAAGCATAAGGCTGAGCTGTCGGTCATAATGAGAAGTATGGAGCAGCCATGATGTGAAAACATATTGCGGGCTGACCCAGGTATGCCGCAAGATGGATGGGGAAGTGGCATGTTAGAATCTGGATCTTTTTTGTCCTAGTGTATTCATTTAATAATGGACCCTTTCGCATCGGCAACCGAAATTAAATTCACCCTATGAGGCTTGGGATCCATGAATTCCATGAGCAGTGTGGAGGAGGGATCTCGGCCGAGAATATCGGATCCACCGTGCCCTGAATCGCGGCCCGTCACGCAATCGCAGCCTCCGATCGCACGGTTCTTTGCAATAATTAGCATGTGGGGTCTTGCGAATCCCCCACACTACCTTTTTCTGTCTAGAACCCCCTGACTATTTGCTGTCGTCGATAGAGCATTGCGGGCAGTTTTGGGTGTATCCCAAACTTGGGGCCAATTACGACATCATTCCCGGGATTGACGAATCGCTCAACTCACAGCAAAGAACTTGGGATCGACATGTGCGGATCACCCATTGTTTTCGCTACGCCATACTCATGCTATATGAGCAATCTGTGAAGATGTGTATAAATGCTCTCCGTTGTACCCACAAGTTACTCTACATCCCAGGCTGGTGACTTGTAGATTACAAGCAGAAGCATTGCCACCGCATTCACACACCGTGAACATCCACCATGGCGCAAGCAAATGTTCCAGCTACGGATCCCAGTGTCTACAGCGCCTATCAAGACCAGTGGTCCTCACTTCCTACCACAGCAGAAGGCTGGATCAGCAGAGCACGGGAAGTGGCCGAAGTACTCTCTCGGGATGCCGCACAAAGGGACCAGGAGAACAAATCGCCCCGAGCTGAGGTGGCGCTGCTGAAGCATTCTGGATTGCTGAAGCTACTGGGTCCTAAGAAATACGGAGGAGGTGAACAGCCCTGGGAGGTAGGGTACAAAGCCATCCGAGAAGTGGCCAAGGCGGACGGGTGAGCTTTTTGCATTACACTTCCTGCAAACCCTCTCTCGTCGTAGCTAACACATCCTCAGCTCCATCGGCATGCTGCTCGGCTACCATCTTCTCTGGTCCACCACCGCCAATGTAGTCGGCACCTCCGAACAAATCGAGCGCACCCACGAGCTGATTATCACTAACAACTACTTCGTCGGCGGGGCGGTCAATCCGCGTGACAGCGACCTCAGGATCACCTCAGACGGGGAACACATCGTCTTCAACGGCGCCAAATTCTTCAACACGGGGGGCGTGGTCTCCGATCTCACCGTGCTCGAAGGCGTCCTCCAGGGCACAGACCAACACATCTTCGCCCTCGTGGAGACCCGACAGCCCGGGATCCAATTCGCGCACAACTGGCAGAACATCGGTCTGCGTCTGACCGAGTCCGGGGGCGTGAAGATCGAAAACGTCCGCGCCCCGTGGACCGACGCGCTGGGCTGGGATGCCTCCACCAAGCAGCCACGACAAGATGTGCTCGGCGTCCCCTTCGCCAGCTTGCTGCTACCCACGTAAGACCACCTTACCTTACCAGTACTGTTCATGAGCAAGGCTAACCTTCCATAGAATCCAACTAGTCTTCAGCAACTTCTACCTGGGTATCGGCCTGGGCGCCCTGGACTTCGCCGCCAAATACACCACCGCCCACACGCGCGCCTGGCCCTTCGGCGGCGACAACAAGACCGCCGCCACCGACGAATTCTACATTCTAGAGCGGTACGGGAACTTCTTCGCGCATCTGCGCGCCACGGAAGCGCTGGCCGATCGCGCGGGTGAGCAGCTCGCCGGCTTGTATGCGCGCCACGGCGCGGACCGGCCGGCGCTGGCGGCGGAGGAACGCGGCGAGGTGGCCGAGTGGATCGCGAGCGTCAAGGTCGTCACCACGGACGTGGGGCTGCGGGTCACCAATGGCATCTTCGAGGTGACGGGGGCGAGGGCTACCTCACTAAAAGTCGGGCTCGATCGGTTCTGGCGGGATATTCGGACGCACACGCTGCATGATCCCGTCGCGTATAAGAATCGGGAGCTGGGGCGGTATGTCTTGTTGGGGGAGCTGCCGGCGCCGACGTGGTATACTTAGTTGGGTGTGTGGTGGTATTTTACTGAAGATGCTGGACTACTTCTTATGCGTGCTAATTTGCCATCAACTTTGGAGACTTTTGTACAGTCGAGCTTGGGTATGCAGTCTGATTGCGTATAATTTCAATTAGGTCCGCCCGGGTGAGTCCAAGACTTGCAGCTACTGCAACTTGTCATTAGGATCGTGCCGGCCGGCGTTAGGGCTCACCCAGACACACTGTACATAGACTAGGAAGCAATTTGACGACTCGTAGACTATGGGAAGTATTTTGAGTCGTGTGTCCTAATGTAATATGACTACATTAGAGTCAAATAGGCCAGCTTGAAGCCCACATGAGAGTACATGCTGCCTGGTTTACAACAGGTCATACAACATCATAAGTGTGATAACTAGTAGTTACCAAGCATCCTTTTATGGAAACAATATTGGCAATTGAGGTACTTCTCACGCTACCATTCTTTTCTCTATTCATATCTATAATCTTTCAGCACAGTAACTTCCTACCTATTCTTAGAACTCAACCCCAGTCTCGGCCTTCGCCCTCCTTGTTCGGACATACAGATTAATGCCGTCAAAGACCAATCGATGCTTACCAACCGTAAGTCTAACTCAGCCCTAGCGACAAATAAAACAGGCCACAGGGTACTTCTTCCTAGACAACAACCATTGACAACTCTTGACAACTTTCCAACCCAAATATGGCTTCAATCTTGATCACAGGTGCATCCCGCGGCTTCGGATTTGCGCTCGTGTGCGAACTCTACTCCCGCCCCGAAACAGAGATCAGCAAAACCTTTGCTACCGCACGAGGAGACCCATCGCCTTTGAGCGAGGTTGCCACTGCCTCATCAGGACGAGTCTCAGTGGTCAAACTCGACGTTACAGACGAGTTATTCATCCGGAACGCTGCAGCCGAGGTCGAGAAGCAGTTTAGCAGCAAGGGACTGGATATCTTGATCAACACTGCCGGAGTCTGCCAGTACGTCGACGATGGAGTGAAATCAATGTAAGCTTTTTGTCTATATTAGTCCTCTTACCTCATTATGTACTCACCTACCCGCTCAAGGGATAATCTCGCAGAGAGCTTCACCGTCAACGCCCTCGGTGTCCACTACGTGACGCGGGCCTTTCTACCACTTCTGCAACGCGATTGCCTCAAAAAGGTTGCGAATATGTAAGAAAACCATCACGACCGACATAAATCCCATGTTCCTTCTAATATGCGGGAGCACAACCCCTCCATTACCCTAGCTCGGATACTGTTCTTTCAAGTCGATGAAAACCGATCTCGGCGGCGGCGACATCGCCGACCTGACGTCCGAGCAAGGGGCCAAGGCGTCGTTTGAGATATTGTTCCGACCAAATGCCGAAATCAACGGGCAGTTTCTTAAGGTGTTTATTCCCGGGTGGGAGAATGCCACGGGTCAGAATGTTTACGATGAGACCATCGTTCCATGGTAGTGAGAAGGTGCATATAACTGAAGATGAAAGCTTCCTAATGTTAACCAGAGAAGAGCTGGGGACCGGTGGGGTAGCTAGGTGATAGGCTGGTGTTTGTGCTCTCTCGGGAAAGCAAGAAACTGGATCGAAGGTGCCCCAGTGATGTGTGAATTGCCATGCAGGTGGCTGATACCGGCCACTTGTCGCGGCCACAATCACCAGGGTTTAGGGCCCTTGCCGAGCGTACCGTGCACAAGTCACAACAAGGCTTTCTCGAGAATAGAATCGCTAACCGATGCAGGTGGAAAGTGGTGTCTCGTCAACGTGGTATTTGATTCTTATTCAAGCTGTCACACTCAGCGTTGCGAAGAGACTTTGACGGCCAAACCTTGGAGACTTTTAATCCATGCCACTATGCAGTAGTGGGACATACTTTTGCTCCTGATGAGAAGAAGGATGAGAGAGCCAAAGTACTAGGAATAGCCGTAGTAACACCCTTGCGGGCAGCACTACACGTGGATCCTACATGTCGGTGTAAGATTTTAGTAGCCTCGATGCTGGTCTGATCACAGAAACGGCAGCGATAGAACATAAGCACTAAACAAGCTATGAGCGGGGAACTGATATTACGGTCTCTGCCGGTTGGCTCCTCCTTGCATATGACTCAAAGACATTATCTACCTACCTATAGTTAACATATTTGGTAAGCAAGCCGGTCATTTCCTCAACCACCACCATATCTATAAAATTAAATATATTCAGATTTCTTTTTTCATTACCAAAAGTATTTATAAGATTATCAGGTTTCGTACCAGTAAAGAAACAGTAACCAAAGCGAAAGAGCGCCACCTGGCCACCCTGCCACCTACATACTCCTATCTACCTCCTCTACACATTCCAAACAAGCTTGAGTTACATCATTTACAGACTCAAGTCCGCGAAATACAAGACCATATCACCGTGGTAAAGGCGATGGCCTCAAAGTCTGTTCGAGTCCCCAGAGACTCTATCAACAAGTGAGTGCTAAGAATCTGGATGTTTCACTGAATGCTAATCCAGACCCAGACTTGAGGGGAGGACGGTTGAGATAGTGGTAGGAGATGAGCAGAAGATATACAGCGTCCACGAAGGCTTGATTCGTTCCTCTTCCCCTTTCTTCGACAAGGCCCTGGCAGGAGAATGGAAGGAGTCCCTGCAACGCACCGTCCAACTTCCAGATGACGAACCGAAGATGTTTGCGCTCTACGTACACTGGCTGTACTGCGGCACTCTGCCAGTGTTTTGCGATGAGCCGGGCCTCGTCGGAAACTCCGAATACCTTGATCTGGTCAAGGCATATGTTCTAGGTGATAAGATCTTGGATAGTGGGTTCCAAGACACCATCATCGATGCGATTGTCGAGAAGAGCCGTGCCAAAGCGCGCGATGGAGCAAATTGGTATCCTGTCGGGGAAGTGTTGGAGTATGCGTACCAGAACATCGCCGAATCAGCACCGATCCTTGATCTCTTCGTGGATCTCTATGTGAACGAGGGATGGAGTTCATGGCTACATGACTGGGCTGACCCTACCACTATCCCGCAGCCTTTTCTTCTTAAGCTCGCTTCCAAGCTGTTGACCCAACATGGCTCTACTGGGAAGCCCGTCGACGCTTCCAATTATCGTAGCCATGGCAAGAATTAGTCGAAGTCACCATCCGCAGACCGAGAGACCAAGCTTGTGCCTGCTTTTTCCACAACGAATTGATCTCATCACACGATGATCACTGACGGCGGTCCTGTGGCCTCGCCAACCTCGGGGGCTTTAGCGAGTTCTGTGCAGATAGCTTCAGGTAGTCAGAATCAATCACTACTCTACCTCTCTCGCGTGTGTCATCAATTGCCTTGAAGGCATATTTGCATGGAGAGTGATCATATATAGTATACATAATCCAACAAAAGTGGCCCATCGAACTGTCCAGAACAAACCCCTCCCACGTCCTCATATACTCAATAAACCGCCCACTCAGCCAGGACTCAATGAACGAAATGACATTCCTTGACTCATCTTGCCAGATTCCAGTCAGGGCATTGTGAGCAAGAGTCCGAGGGGCCAGAGGTAGACTCTGATATATGTGGAGTGAAGGTCAGTACGGAGTAATTGAATAAGTAATGGTAGTAAATCAGTGGCAGTCGAGAAGGGAAGAATGCACGTGACAACCCTTCAGTTCGAATCGGCGGCGATAAGCTGCGATCAGGTACGATAAGACACGTGCGATAATGTCGCCTTAGTAGCTTTTCAGGTCCAGCGTGTCTATCGTGGTGTTGACGGTTTAAAATTATGCAATGAAAATGACTGCTGTACTTGCACAGAGCGTCAGCCAGGCGTATCGCAGGATCAACCAGCGGCCTTCTTCCTGCTTGAAAATCGAGGAAATTCGAGGAAGATTCGTGGTTGGGGATTTACTGGAGATTTGTTGGAGATATGTTGGAGTCTCCAACTCGGGCTCCCGTCGGCAATTGCAGCCTGAGGCTTTCGAAAATGATGGCCTCGAGTCAAACAAAAGAAACAGTGCAAACAATCGAAACATCTGGCGATCTTGTATTACCCGCGGCGTGTATGAAGCTTTCACTAGTCGCCATTCTCACAGCATGAAATGGAAGTATAAGGGAACACTCCTTCTCCTCCATCGTGTTGATTGGAGCAGGCAGCCTTGACGGTCGAACAGCTTGTACGAGACAATTCAATGCCTGAGGCAGATGCTAAGTACAGTACTGTACATGATCGAAACAGCATCGCCTAATTGCAGCGAGACACTGCTCTTCCTCAAACGTCACCCAACACGATGATCAAAAGTATAGGCGCACAAACTGTGTTAGGTGACCCACCATGCTACTAACTCCCATTCACGTTCGCGGCCGTCGCAAAATACGGGATGAAGATGATGACGCTCCCAAGCCCATTCCCAGCGGACCCCGAGGCGGCCGGCCACTGCTATCACCCCAGGCAAAGCTCAGTTCATCGCAGACTAGGAGCCACAAGCGCGCTCGTCTACTGACTGCCACCCCACTTGACAAGCCGCGCAAGAAGAAGCAATCACTGCTGGAATCTCTTCCCAATGAGCTGATCGAGAAGATCTTTCTGCATTCCTTGAACGTGAACCTGGCTCGTTCGTCCCCAATCCTTGCTGCGGCTATGTCGACTGAGCGCATCTACCGTGCTTTGATCTTGTTGGCCTTCTGGGATGACAGCACCGAGTTATCCGCATCACCTTACAGCCGTGAATCGAGGGATGCATTTCTCCGAATTCTACGACCATTGGACTACAGGCCTATCAGCCTGGCGCAGCGGAAAGACCTGCAGACGGCCATCCTTCACTGTAGATGGTGTACCGTCCAACGAATACTCGACCAGTTACCGGAATTGATGAATCTGGTCATTCAACGACACTGGTTTGGTGCAGGGATCAGCATGGCCGAAGAGCAAGAGAAGATGTTAGATCGCGTGCTCCATCAAGAAGATGATGCAAATGTGTTTGGGGGCTTCGAAACCATCAACACCGCCCCTGACACAGCGACACCTGCACCCACAAACAACTACACCCTTACCATCAACCCTTCGATATCGATGACCATGACCAACCATTCCATCGAACAGGAAACCACGCACCCTTTCCTCAGCCCCTTGATCATTCCTGACAAATATCTTCAAGGTAGCACAGCTAGTGACTCCGCGCCGGCCACGCCTTCCTCATCATTCTCTGACGACGGCTTCACTCCAGCCTTGGTCACCTACCTTGAGATCCACCGATTCTCCCTAGGGTTTAATAGTGTTACTCTTCCCCTCAGACCCCCTAAACACCCTCTCATCCTTTCTCGTCCCTGCTTGCAACAAGGAATCCATACCGCCATCGTATCCAACAACCTTCCCGCCCTCCTCACCCTCCTCAAACTGGACGAGTTCTACTTCCGCGTCACCGAACAGCAACACCTCACCGCGCAGGACCAGGACCAGGATCAGGAGCCGGTCATCCCCTATGCCCTATCTGCTGGACACTTCCGCACCGCGGTGCGCTTGGCCCCGCGCAACCCGGAATTCTTCCAGGCACTCGTGCGGGCGAACGCCGAGTCGGTCCCCGCCGACGACCCCGAGATCACGGAGTGGGCAATGCGCCTTCAGGATCCGTTCGGCCGGTGGCTGTTGGAGCTGATGCTGCGGCTGCCCGAGCAGGCGGCGGCGGCGAAGCGCAATCCGGTCCGGAACTCGGTGTTTTGGATGGGGCGGGCGAATGCGGACAGACGAGAACTGGCGAGCATGTATCTGCGGGACGTGTTGGGAGGGGTGGAGGGGCTGGAGAGTTGGATGGGCGAGATGCATGTCCCACTGTCACTGTCATCCTCGTGATTGTTTCCCTGATTCATTCTGCCGGCCGCGGAGGCGGTGGATGGGACGCTATGGCGGCAAAATCGCCGAGGCCGGCGGAATCATCTTCTGCGACATCTGGAGAGTATGTCGAAGGGCTGCTGCGTCTCCTGATCTACTCCATCAAACGAGCAAAATATCCCCTACACCATCACTACAGCACCCTTCAACCCCACACACCAAACCACCGCCTATCACGACCCAATTGACAAGGCTTGCCCAAATAAACCGTTGGCTGGCGTAATGCCGCGACTCTCGACCCGCACGATCCTCCAAGCGTATGCGCAAGACGCACTGCTCCCGCTGCTGCTCCGCGAATGCCGGACTGTTGACTCGGCCCGCAGCGAACTCCGCTGGCTCCGCCAACACGCGATCGACCTCACCCAAAAACGCAAAGAACAACGCTATCAACGCCTACAACAAGCCCGCAAAACTGGCCAAGCATCCGAAGAACCGCATTCACCCCAGAATACACAACCCCACCGTAAATCCACGCACCACCACTCACCCGAAAATGGCCCCCCAAAGGGCTGGCGCCGCACGCTGCGCACCCTCTGCCACGCCCGCTCCCGCGGCACTCCGCTGCAATATCTACTCGGCGACCAACCGTTCGGCGACCTGACCATCCTCTGCCAGAAGGGGGTCCTCATCCCGCGCAATGACACCGAGACCTTCACCTACGCCGCGGCCGAGCAGATCCGCCAACAATTTCCCCCTCCCAAACCCGAACCCAACTCCGCCTCCCCACCACCATCATCCCCATTCCCATCCCCAGCCCCAACAACCACCGCACCCCCAATCCCCTCACCCTCACGCCCCCCTCAAACCCTCCGAATCCTCGACCTCTGCACCGGAACAGGCTGCATCACCCTGCTCCTCCACGCCCTACTCTCACCAAGCTACCCCTCCCTCAAAATCGTGGGGATCGACATCCACCCGCCCGCCATCCGCCTCGCGCGCAACAACCTGTACCACAACGTCACGCTCGGCGACCTATCGGCTCGCGCATCCCAGGAAGTGGAATTCCGGCGCGCGGACGTCCTCGCCTGCCCCTCTGCGCCCACCTCCCACTCTAAGCTTAGGGGGCGGGTCCCCGCGCTGGAGGAGCTCCTTCCCTGCATCCCGGACTTTCGCCCCCGCTCTCGCTCCCGCGCCCAAGATGCATCGAAGCAGAACGGGCAAATGGGGAGGGAAGGGGAAGGGGAAGCAAAGGTTGAAGTCGACGTGATCGTCTCCAATCCGCCGTACATCTCCCGGACAGCATTCCTGGATGGGACGACGGCGCGGAGTGTGCGGTTCCATGAGCCGGTCTTGGCGTTGGTACCCCCTTCGCCTGCTTCGGAGAAAGGCATGGTGGAGGGTCTAGGGCAGGGGCCGGGGCAGGGGCAGGGAGAGGGGCAAGAGGAAGATGTGTTCTATGCGCGGATTGTCGGGTTGGTGGGCAGGGTTGGGGCGAGGATGGTGGTGTTCGAGTGTGGGGATTATGAGCAGGGGGGGCGGGTGGTCGAGCTGTGTCGACGGGGTGTTACAGCCCAGAAATTGGGCGGGAGGTGGGAGGTGGGGATCTGGGAGGATGAGACTGTTGTTGAGGGTGGAGGGGAGGGGGGGAGGGACGGGGCGTGTATGGTTGTTATGAAGAGGGTGGATGTTCAGGGGTGAGTTGCTGTGTTTTGCCTGGTGTTTATGTAGAGTATTGGATGTGTCTAGCGGATTGTTGATTCTGTGAATGATGAAGTATTTTCATGGCTCGTTCAGCGCTATCACTTTCAAATGTTCGTCTGGTTCTTTTAATTAACCCGCCTATGCAGAAAGCAAAATCCAGCTTTATGTCCATCTGCTGGTCGATGTAGACAGAACGTAAGCATTCGTGCAAAGAATATACACCCAAGTCAACCCGGCTACTTCCGGCCCTTCCCCTTCGTCGTCTTCATCTTCTTCCCCGCCGACTCATCCACCATCACCGGCGACTGCAGGATCCGCTCCATCAACAACGCCGCCGCAACACTGACATTCAAACTGTCCACGCGCGCGGGATCACTCTCCACCCCCAGCCGCGGATCGAACCGCGCGCCGGGGATCCCCACCTTCACGTCCGCAGCCGACAGCAGATGGGTACTCAACCCGGTCCCCTCACTGCCCATCATCAGCACGCAGGGCGCCTGCGCGGTCGCCGGGCCATCCACGGTGCTACCACCACCAATGTTCGAAACGACCTGGGAGGCGGGGCCTGGCATGTCCGCGGCGAAGAACCGCCAGCCGTTCTCCTTGGACTTGGCGATGAACTCCTGCTCGTTGCGCACGGCCAGCAGCGGCATGTTCTCCGCGGCGCCGGCGGAGGCCTTGATGGTGACCGGGGTCAGCGGGGCCGAGTTACGGCCCGCCAGGACCACGGCGTCGATCCCCAGGTAATACGCGGAGCGGATGATGGCGCCCATGTTGCCGGGGTCCTGGACGCCATCCAGCAACAGCACGACGGGGTAGCGGTGGGTGCTGTCCGTGGCATCGGGGTTATCGGAGAGCCAGCGGGCATGGTTGATGGGCACGAGGGTGTCCGTGCCGTTGACGGCGGCCTCCTCGCGCGACTGCACGCCCAGCTCGACCTGGAAGTTCTCCTCCGCGACCGAAGCGACGCGGTGGAAGTGCGCGACGGGCAGCTGCGGGAGGGGCGAGGCCTCCAGCACGACCCCGTTGTGCGGCCGGCCCGCGCTCATCTTGTCGAGGAGCCGGTCCCACTCCGCGAAGGCCATCTTGACCGGCACGTTGTTGAGCAGCGCCAGCTTGCGGATCGCCGACTTGGCCTCGGACAGGCTCTCGCCCTCGGACTGGTAGATGTAGAGCTTGTAGAGCTGGCGCCGCGTGCAGCGGAGCGCCGCCTCGACCGCCGCCGTGCCGAAGACGAACTGCGACGCCGGTGTCGTGTAGGGGATCTCCGCCGGGGGCAGCACGTGCGCCTTGACGCGTTCGGGCACCTGGTCGGTGCTCTCGTGGGTGTACTGCCCGACCTTGCGCCGCGCGTTGCCGGGTTTCTGCTTCGAGGGCCGGAGGTCCTGCATGCTGCTGTCGCTTCGGTCTAGAGTCGTCACTCGACCTCGCCGGCCCTGCTTGTAGTCGTGGCCGCTCTTGTCGCCGTTCGCGCCCCAATCGTTATCCCGGGAGAGCTTCCTAAAGCTGCCCGAGCGGATGAACTCGTCCTCGTCGAATTGCGCGCCTAGGAAGGGTTTCTTGACGTTCAGGGTCGTCCGCGTGTCGGCAGACTTGTCACCGCGCTGGAACGAGGGAAACCGGCTCCCATCCCGAGGACCCTCCTCGCGTCTGTTGCGCCTGCGTTCATATCCCTCGTTCTCGTTGGATCCCCGTTCTTCCGCCTCCCAAGCCCGACCCTCCCTGGATGTTGCTGCTTCCGTCTCCCAAGCCCGCCGACCCTTCCTAGCTGACGATCCCACCCGCTCGCCGTCGTCTCTTCCGCGCCTCGCACCACCCCTAGACCCCCTGTCGTGTTTATCGTGTTTCTTATTCCGCCGATCCTCACCCCGCTCCCTCTCCAACCGCGCGGACAGGGACCGCCCCGACCGTTCCTCTCGTCCCCCATCTAGCTTATCCTCCCGGAACCGGGACCGACGGATCCCGGCGTGGATGGCCGAGGTCAGCGAGGCATGGCGGACACTCGTACTGCCAGTGGCAGGGTGCAGGCGCAAGGACAACGGTGTGCTGTGCGAGAGTCGCAGGCTTTTCGAGAGGGTTCGAGGGAGGGACATCACAAGGATGAACGTCTGCTTGCGACGGAGGTTTCTAGCGTGGGGAGGCTGTGCTGACAGTTCCGAGCTCTGTGGCGAGGATTCGTGAGTGAAGGACGGGAAATGGGGAATTAAGGCACTGCAGCGAGCACAAGCTTTGACCGTTAGGAGAGACCCAAAGTATGCGGGGAGAATTGAGTAGAGTGACAGCAAGCCGAGGGGAGCACTCCGAAAGATTTCAAATGGGCCGATCTTGTCTGCTGCTCGGGAGGGATATTATCTACCCGGGCGATTGTTGTTCCGGGGAACGCTTGCGCCCGCTTGCCTCTTATCGATAAGCCCCCAGTTTGGATGTTTTTGATAAGCCCAGTTGGCTCTTTACAAAATCATACCTAGACAAGACATAGCTACAAATAGCTCAATCATGCGTTATTTGACAGTCACAGGTCCCTGCCCGGACAAGATTTCATTCATTAATTCAGCGCTGAAAACCACAATACACCCGAAATCACGACTGGAGGGGCTCGCCCATTCCGCCAAAGGTAACACTTTTGACCACCAGGAACTCCTCGATACCGTACTTGCTACCCTCCCGGCCAAAGCCACTCTGCTTGACACCGCCGAATCTAGTAGATGGTTAGCTGGCATTCCATTGCACACAGAACAGAAAGGCACTCACGGAGAAGCAACATCGCTGATCAGGCCGGTGTTGACACCGACCATACCCACCTCCAACGCCTCGGCCACCCGGAAGATGCGCTTGACGTTGCCGCTGAAGAAGTACCCGGCCAGTCCGACCTCGGCCTGGTTGGCCAGGTCGACGACCTCCTTCTCCGTCTCGAAGGGGAACAGGCCCGCGACGGGACCGAACGTCTCTTCCGAGGCGAGGAGCATCTCCTTGCTCATCTCGGAGAGCACGGTGGGGTCGTAGAAGTTGGGTCCCAGGTGCGAAGCCTTCTGTCCACCGGTCAGGACCTTAGCACCCTTGGACACGGCGTCCCGCACGTGCTCATCCACCTTCTGGACGGCGCGGTCGTGGATGACGGGGCCGTGGGTGATCCCTTCCTCGAAGCCCGCCCCCAGCTTGAAGCCCTTGACCTTCTCGGCGAACCGCTTGGCAAACTCATCGTACACCCCGCGCTGCACGTAGATGCGGTTGGCGCAGACGCACGTCTGGCCCGAGCTGCGGAACTTGGAGGCGATGGCGCCGGCCACGGCGGCGTCAAGGTCCTCGACATCATCGAACACGATAAACGGCGCATTGCCCCCGAGCTCCCACGAGACCTTCTTGATCGTCGAGGAAGCCTGCTTCATGAGCAGCTTGCCCACGTTCGTGGAACCGGTGAAGGACACCTTGCGGACCTCCGGGTGGGTGGTGATCACCTCGCCCACCTCGGGGGTGTTCTTGGAGGCGGTGACGATGTTCACGACGCCCTTGGGGATGCCCGCCCGGTGCGCCAGCTCGGCGAGGGCGTTGGCCGTGAACGGCGTCTCGCCGGGGGTCTTCGCGACCACCGTGCACCCAGCGGCCAAGGCCGGCCCGATCTTTCGAGTGATCATCGCGGCGGGGAAGTTCCAGGGGGTGATGAACCCGCAGACGCCCACGGGCTGCTTGAGCGTGATGACCCGGTTGCCCGCGATCGAGGACGGGATCGTGTCGCCGTAGATGCGGGGCGCCTCCTCGCTAAACCACTCGAAGAACCCGGCCGCGTAGTTGACCTCGCCCTTGGCGTCGGCAAAGGGCTTGCCGTTCTCCCATGTGATCAACGTCGCCAGGTCGTCCGCGTTATCCACCATCAGCTGGTACCAGCGGCGCAGCATGCGCGCGCGCTCGCGGGCGAGGGTCTGCCGGAAGGCCGGGAAGGCTTCCTTGGCCGCCAGGATGGCCTTCTCGGTATCTGCGGAGGAGAACTCGGGGCATGTTCCGATGAGCATGCCTGAAGCGGGGTCTGCGGAGAGGGAGTGAGAAGTATTATTAGCCTGCCCCTATTCTCTACCCCCCGTATGCAAGATCACAAATGGAGCTGCTTACCATGTACCTCGAACGTCTCCCCGGACTCAGCACCGATCCACTCCCCATTGACGTAAGCCTTCTCAATGAAGAGCGACTTGTCTTTCAACTGAAAAGTCAAAAACCAATCAGCATTTTAAATCCAGCCTCCCCAATATCCCCCACCCTTCCACGGAAACCCCGAGACCAGAAAACTCACCGGAGGTACCGTATGCCCCATATTGCTATACAACCGCTTCGCATAAACCGGCGGCGGAAGACGGAAGGGATAACGCGGCCGCGACGAATTCAACAACTGTTTCGAAACCGGACGGATAAACCTCTCCATTATATGCATGCGCTTTTTTTTCTCTCGCAAACCAAACCCACGAAAAGCAGCTCTCCCGAAAATTGGAAAAGCTCGTGCTGGACGTGTCCTCGTCTTCGCTGCCTCTGCCTCGTTCCGACCAACAAGTGCGGGGATAGAAAAGCCTCGGAGGAACTGCGGTGAGGGGGGTGAGCGGTTGTCTGTGGACAAGAACTTAGGGAAAAGAAAGTCACGATCGACCGGTTAGGAATTTATAATTAAGAGAAAGGAAGAGAGGAGAGTTTGACGCAGAAATTCGACACCAAGGCCCTAGGCCGGGGGGAGATAGGCCAGCTATTTAATTGCCAGTGGAATTGGGGGTGAAAGTTACCTCCCCTTCCTCTTCCCTCTTCCAATACTTTACCATTCGGTTTGAGGGGAAGCTCCCCCCACTGCAGTTGCGGTCACGTGGGGTCGACGTCATTGCGGGATCGCCGGTATCTCCTTAAGTTCGGTATTGGATTCGGCTGCAATTCATCAGGGCATCTGTACCCTCTTGACTACTATATTCAATGACATTCCAAAATACCTCTCAGAGACTCAATACTGAAGGTATATGATTTTTCTCTCTCCGATGAGTGCACATATCCTCCCTGTATAGTACCACGGACAATACCATAAATTACACAATGGTACCGAACGGAACGTTATCAGTCGGCAGCCCGCGCAGCAGCGAGCTTAACCTCGGCGGTGTGAGCCAATCGGCTGGGTTTTGTTAAGCAGCTCCGGTATCGTTGCCCAATCATGTATCGTCGCAGCCACAGCTATACCTGAAGTACGGGCGTCTACCAGCTGAGCACCGCGGCGGGCAGCCTGGAGGTAAATCGGCATCATCCATCCATGGAAGTGCTCTCCTCTTGCCGTGAACTATGATTTTCTTCGTCCCATGGATCTTGAACAGCATTCCAAGGACAGGATGTGAATCGCCAACGAAAATATTGTCATCTGCCACCGGGATCTGCCATGCAATTGTTGTGGCTACATGGCCAGTCTTACAAGGTATACGTCTACATGATTGCCGTCCACGATCTCACAATGCGCTTTGCTACTGGAGTAACCAACGAAAAATAAAAGGACATCAATATTCATTCATCTAGTAGGGATATGGTTCTTCGCAGGCATGCAGACAACAAAAAAAAAACAAAAAAAAAAATTAGCAACAAACAACGAAACTACTCGTCCTTGGCCCACGGCAGACTAAACGTGCCCGCCCAGTCCTCGACCTCCTGGCGCAGTTGCACGATCTCCGAGATCTCCTCGCCCTCGCCCACGTAGTCCAGGAAGGCCTTGACCGTGTTCGGATTCTTGACGCCCTTGGCCGTCGCGCTCTCCTTAGCGGCCTTGTCCAGCTTCTGGGTGATGACCACCGCCCGGTCCACGATATCCGCCACCCGACGGAAGTCCTCCGGCTGGAAGCCCCGCGTCGTCATGGCGGGCGTGCCCAGACGCAGGCCACCGGGCTTCAACGCCGATCGGTCGCCGGGCACCGTGTTCTTGTTGCTGGCGACACCGCACAGCTCGAGGACCCGCTCCACGCGCGCGCCGTCCACCCCGCGGTTCTTCAGGTCCACCAGCACCAAGTGGTTGTCGGTGCCGCCAGAGACGATGTTGTAGCCCAGTCCGCCGCTGCTGAGGGGCGATCCCAGTCGCTCCGAGAGAGCCTGTGCGTTGGCCAGCACGGTCTGCTGGTAGGTCTTGAACTCGGGCGACTGGGCCTGCTTCAGCGCCACGGCCAGGGCGGTGATGGTGTGGTTGTGGGGCCCGCCCTGATGGCCGGGGAAGACGGAGGCGTTGATCGGACCCTCGAGGTCGTACAGCTCCTTGTTGCCCTTCTTGTCCGTCCGGCGGACACCCTTGCGGTAGAAGATCATCGCCCCGCGCGGACCGCGCAGGGACTTGTGTGTAGTGGTCGTCACGATGTCGGAGTGGGTGAACGGCGAGGGGAGGACGCCCGCGGCGACCAGACCGGAGATATGCGCCATATCACTAAGCAGATACGCACCGGCGGCGTCGGCAATCTCACGCATGCGCGCGTAGTCGATCAAACGGCTGTAGGCCGAGGTACCGGCGATGATCATTTTGGGGCGGTAGAGAAGAGACTGTTTCGCAAGGCTGTCATAGTCGATGAGACCCGTCGACTCGTCCAACCGGTACGGCAGAGTCTCAAAGTACTTTGAGATGAAAGAGATCTTCTTGGTGGGTGTTTGGTAGCCGTGGGACAGATGTCCGCCGTGGGGCAGGTCGAGACCCATCAGGCGATCGTGGGTGTTCAGGACGGCAGAGATGGCGTACAAGTTGGCAGGGGATCCGGACAGAGCTGCAATCAATTAGACTAGGGCCTACAATATCAATAATGATAAATTCAATCAAGGTACTCACGCTGCACGTTCACGCCCCATTCTTCCGGGTTGAGATTGAAGGTCTCCAGCGCTCGCTGCTGACAGAGGCGCTCCGACTGATCAATGAACTCATTGCCTCCGTAGTACCTAGCTCCAGGATACCCCTCGGAGTATTTATCTGGTGAACGTCAATATTCATTCCAGTACCTCAGTCGAGTGCGTTCGAAAGGGTTGATTGACTGACTCTGCATAACACTGCCCAAGGCATCGAGGACGGCCTGGGAGGTAAAGTTCTCGGAGGGGATGAGGTTGATAAAATGTTGTTGGCGTTTTTTCTCCTGCAATAATCATTCTCCATCAATTCCCGTCCTGAATACATTCCTAGCAGCTGGACCAACCTTCTGGAGGATCTGGTAGATGGCGGGGTCGGACTCTTCGAGATGGGCGGAAAGCAACTACTCCGATGGTCAGTACGGGTGGTATGACATCAGACATCGCCGGGCCATGCGAGCGATGCTCATCGGGGGACCAGAACGCACATTTTGTTGCACTTCAGGGCTGGAGGAGGAAACAGAACGAGATTGAACAGGCGTAGAAGGAAAAGAAGCGACCGCCGAGCGCATAGGACGAGGGAGCACGAAGGCCGGCTTCGCAGTGCGCGGGAGCAGGCGCGAAGCCTGTCGTCCGCAACGACCCAACATGATGTGTGGTGTGATGTAGTGGATGGTGACGTTCTGGGATTGAAATGGAATGAAAAATCAAATGGATTGATCACTAAAGACGTCGAAACACGCGACAATCGGAAAAGTCGAAAAAGAAGCGAGGTTCTTTCCCCGGAATTATAAGAGACGGGGGAGACGGGGAGAGCAGCAAAAGCGAGCAACGCTGCGAGGGACGACAAAGGCGACCTCGGACTGGAAAGGCAGTTGCGCTTCCTATCAGCTTGTCGGACAACTGCTGCTCCTCCGTTGCCCGCGGGAAGCTGTTTCCACTAGGCCGGAAACAGACTAGCATCTCCGGGCGGTACGTGCCCTCGGAAGAACAGAGCGGCCGCTTGCCGAGGAGAATCATTTTTCTTCTCGCCCGATTGCGGTTGCGGCTTCTTCCTTTTCTTTTTTTTTTTTTTCTTCTTCATCACACAACTAAATCCAAGATGAAGAAAGGCGTTTAGCTTGCCAGTTCTCGTGGATGGTCGACTTCGGTCGACTATCCCGGGCGATGCTGACCTGTCCCCGCCTCCAACCATCCTTCTGGGACAAGGAACCATCCGATTGGAATTGGGACGTGTGTGTCTGTTGATGCCGACTGAGATGTCTGTGGGAGGATGACCCTCCCCGAGTAACTCTTTTGATGTTAGGGGTCACGAGTCTCGCACCTTCAATATATTATAAACTGTCCAATAAAACCAATGAAATGATAACTTTGACTGAATTAAACTCTCTATATCGTCGTAGACCACCAAACCTGTGCACCTGGCCTTCTCCCAGTCTGAATCTCTCCGTACTTGTTCTTTCTCAACCTGCGTTACAGTACTGGTAAATTGCCCAGTTGACCACATTAATTGCTTGGACTAGGGCTCAGTACTGAAGACTTTAGCAAGCTACACTGTCGCTTGAGAGCCTATCTCACAGAATCGTTATTCTCGCCCAAAACTCAGCTATCCAGACAAATCACATTTCAAGCAAAGTTCTATCGAGTTGCTCCTCATTGAAGCAGAAACCCGCAGCTAGGAGCATAATGCCTTTCTCGGGTCTCTCAGCAGGCACGCATAACGGACAACCAACATGAAATGGGCAACCATCTCCAAATATTGATACAAAGAGCCATTTAGCGTTGGCAAGCAGGTTACCGTTTATCAAGCAAGAAGCAAGGGAAATACGCCAGTCCAGAAACCCTTCCTATCTACAACAGCAACGCCAGCCACAGAAAGAAATATATATAGGTCTACACTCTAAACTAACCACCATAAACCAACCAGGCCACAGCGGCAGCCCAGCCACACACGAACGCAACGGTCAGAATTGAAGCACCCGCCCGATCCCCCGCCGTGATCTCTGGCAGCTCGTTGGGTGGATTCTTCGGGGCGGTGCCCGCGTTGGGATCACTCTTACTGGTGCCCCCAGTATCCGAAGTCAGTGGTCCTTGGTGACTCTGTGCTTGGCCCTTGTGGGCTATCAAAGTGGAAGAAAAGACGCTCAGTGCACTCATATCAGACTCCAGCGAAGTCTCCCCATCCCAAGTCGCCTGGTGCCAGCGGCGGCCGCATTCAGTGCCCGATTTGCCGCCAGAGCATTGTTTGGCTGCTGCGAGGGCCGACTGCTGGATTTTCGGGATGATCTCGCCCGCGGTGTACGGCGCAATGGTGGTGGTGAATGTCAACCAGGATGACAGAAACCCCTTGAAGCAATCTTGATTGCGATCGCACATCATGTTCGGTTCGCAGGAGATCTCGGACATGATGTTGCCGCCGAATTCTTGAGGGAAGAACTTCTGCAAGGTAGTTCCGAGCAAGCCGTCCAGCGCCTTCTTCCACTTGTCGCCACCGTTGGTCTAAGTCTTGTTAGCTTCCTGCGGTCACTTGAGGGAGATCCTATGGTCAGGACGGTGTCATACGTAGTTATACATATAGGCAGCTCCACTGATGTACGTTCCGTAGTTGTACGTCCATTGGAGATCTCCATGGTCTTTACACTCCATCTGCGTGGTGGTCGTATCAGCAATGGACCACTCGTCCTCCCTCAAAAGCGGGGTGGTCGCCATCCAGTCGTAGATCTTCTCCGCCCAGTTGCTGTACGTCTCATTGTTGGTGTAGCGGCCCAGTCGCGCCGCTAATTGGAAGAGACCCCCGTTGGAGATAGCATTCTTGGTGGTGTATCCAGCCTGGTAGGGCCACAGCTGCCAGCGCAACCCACCTTGACAACTGGTAGTGTCCCAGCGGGGTACTTGAGTGTTGAAGACCCCTTGCGCAAGCGACACCCAAGACGGTTGGCCGTCCTCCTCTGGGTAATTCAACTCGGCGGCCGTCATTGCGGCCAACCCCCAGAACACCTGGTCATCGTTTCCGAGGTAATTACTGTAGTTGGCGGGGAAGTAATCGTTCTGGCCCTTCTGCCAGAGCATACCCTCGGTGGTGACTGCATTGTAGGATGTGTCGCCGGTCCAGTACCAATACTGAATCAGCGTCATAAACATGGCGCCTCCTTCCCACCATGTATCCACCAATTTGCCCGGTATCTGCCCCGATTCGTTGCCGTGGTAATAGCTCATCATGTTGTAGGCGGCCGTCGCGGCGGCGTTTTTGATCGATTCTATGTAGAGGTAGGTCAGTGATCGGCGCATGAATCATGCTTGTGGACAGGAAGTATGCGCTTACGCTCGTCATTGAGGTCTAACTCCAAGGCTCTGACTGTGTCCTGGCTCACGATAAGGACGGCCAGCAAAGCCGTCCACCAGCGCGGGGACAAGATCATTCTCTATAGACTATGAGGAGTGTCTTAAGCCAAGGAATGAGGCGGCCGCAGCCTCGACATGCGCAGGCGCGTGGATGAAGGGTGCAGGAACGAAGGCGGAACGGGATTGGCAGAATGCGGGAGGGGTTCGAGATCGAGGTCGAGGTCGAGGTCGAAGATGAGGAATGAAGGGAGATTCCGCAGGTTTTAGATGGCAGGTATGCGGACTAGGGCGCGGGGGAGGGCGCACAGGGTCTGACGTGAGGTCACTGCTTGTGGGGTCACGAATGAGTCTATCATGAAGGGACTGTAAGAGTTGAGTCAAGAAGGAGGGAGGGGAGAAGGAGAGACTAAGGAGGGAAGGTAAAGTAGTAATTGTGGGAGTAGTTGTATGGCCATGACGGCATTAGGCTATTTAACGAGAATAAGAGGGAAGAGGGAAGATTCTGCCGTGGTGTCACCTTGATGACCTAGTCAGTCAGCTCAGTTCGGTCAGTTGGCAGACAGGTGAGTCGGAATAGGTAAAAATAGGATACTAGGAGGAATCAATCAGTGTATCCTACCCTACTTTTCAGCATTTGGGCTACATCAGATGGTACCTTACTGTACCTTTCCCAGGGAAACTAAACCAAGTCCGGCCAAGTGGTCAGTGACCCTGCGGGGAAAGGGTCCAACTCCCAACTTGAACGGTGGATCTCCCGCACTGCTCCAGAGCTGAGCTTGAGTCCGTTCAGGCACCTGCTCCTTCAATGAATTTTCTACATTTACTCACAGCATTATCTGTGCTTCGTTATATTCGTACGGCAGATCAGCCAATGAGCATTTGGCTTATCAAACTCTTCAGGAAATCCTGTTTCCTCTGCTTCCTCCCATACTATCCTTTGCGCATCAATTGTTCCGCATAACACCGGACCGGCCACGCGGCTGCACGTAATATACTATTCTCCGACCGGGACTCCAGTGTCATCACCACCAAGTAACTTGAAGTCGGCAAATTCACTCATTTATACATCAATTCTGGGACAAATTTCAGCAGCAGTCCCTTCCCACTAGACCGAAATCATACAAAGGAATACCTTGAACATCCTTCAATGCTCACATGGTTAAATGGGTGGCTTTTCTACGCGTCGATAAGTTTCTCTCTGGACTATTCCCCAGACGAGCTGCCAGGTGTGATAAGCCCCGTGCTTATCTTGTTATCCATGACTAGGAGGATCGGCGATAAGGCCAACGCTGCAGAATAATCTCCAACCAGCCTGGGTGCAGGGACCTTTAGCAGCCTAGTAGTTATATGCCTTGAGCCTTATCGAAAAAGGTCTATAGAACGGTAATTACTGCACTCCAACTCGGAGCGCGCTATGTAAACATACATCGTCCCGGTCTCCGGGATTCTAAATCAAACCCTGATGGGAACCATAAAATATCGAGTTTTATTTATTACCCCTTTCCACCCATCGCTGGAAATTATGTTCACATGAATTCGCCTCAAACCCGGTCACGTCTACGAGGTGCCGCCCGGATGATGTTGTCGACACGTAGAAGAAGCTGCAGGAAATGAGCATGTTAGCATGAACCATCTGAAAGTAGTGGAAAGAGCAATTCGTAGGAAGTGCGTTCTTACCTCGGCTGCTTCCGACGCAGAAGAGACCACAGCCTTCTTCAGCTTGTAGGCCTCCACGACGCCCAACTCGCGCATGTCGGCGATGCCACCGCCAGGGGTGAGCAGGTCCAATCCGGAGCTGGTCATACCGTTGTTGATCGCCTGGCGCAGGCGGGTCACAAGGTCGCTGGAGTCCAGACCAGCGTTGTCGGCGAGGGTGGTGGGAAGCTGCTTCAAGGCCAAGGCGAACGAGTCGACGGCCAGCTGCTTCTTGCCCGTCGTGTTCTGAGCGGCCTGCTCAACAGCCTTGGCCATGACCATCTCGGCACATCCACCGCCAAGAGTCACACGGGGATCCTTGACGGTCTGGGAAAGGACAGCCAAAGCGTCGTGAAGGGAGCGCTCAGCCTCGTCGAGGAGCTGCTCCGTGGCACCACGGAGCACAATGGTGCATGCCTGACCGGCAGCCACGCCCGAGAACTTGATAAGAGTATCCTCGCCGATGATAACCTCCTCAATGACATCGCAGTGACCCAGCTTAACCTGATCGGGGTGGTCGAAAGTCGAGGCGATCTCACCGCCGGTAACCAGGGCCAAGCGCTCAACGCCGTCGAAATCGGCATGCTCAATAGACATGATACCGGCTTCCGTGAACAGCTGCTCGGGCCAGTTGTAGATAAGCTGACGGTTGACAAAGCAGTTGATGCCGTGAGCCTTGATCCGCTCAACCTTAGCCTTCATCTTCTCGCGCTCGGCCTTCTCCAGCTCAGCCAGCTTGCCCGTCGATTCGACCTTCACCCGGGCGCCAAAGATCTTCACCTTGTCCGTGTCCATAGCCGTGTTGGCGACCAGAATCTTGGCGTTCTCCAGGCGCTTGGGCTGGTTCACACCGATCTTCTTGTCGAGAATAAAACCTTCATCGAGGTACGAGTCGCTGAGCTTGCCACCGGCCTTCTTAATGATCTGGATGTGGCTCAGGTCGGTCGAGCCGCGGAGGCGGAGAACAGCATCGCAGGCGAGGGTAGCGAAGTGCTCACGGTCTTGGGCCAAAACCTTGGAGCTGAGGGTTGTGCGAGCGATTGAGTGGAGATCTTTGCGGAACAGTTCCTTATCCGTGCTACGATCGACGGCGGCCTTCTCCAAAGCCTCCAAGGCAGCCTTGCTGGCTATCCGGTAACCTTCGATGATAGTCTGAGGGTGGATCTTGCGGTTGACCAGCTTCTCGGCTTCCCGCAGCAGCTCGGCCGCCAACACCGTCACAGATGTCGTACCGTCACCGACCTCGTCGTCTTGAACTTTCGAGATGTTAACGAGGACCTTGGCTGCGGCGTTGTCAAGGGCAATCGACTTCAGAATCGTGGCACCGTCGTTCGTAACAAGGATATCGCCGGTCGACCTAAAGGCAACGGATGGAATTAGCCCACTGCTCGCGGTCGGCAACCCCGCCTTGCTCCCATCAATCATCCCACATACGCTGACTGGAGGATCTTGTCCATTCCCTTGGGACCCAAGGTGCTCTTCACAAGATCACCGACGGCGATAGCACCGACGAAGGCGGAAAGACGAGCATTTTCTCCTTTCTCCTCGATCACGTCGTCGGCGAAGATCTGCGTGGGGTTGGCGAAGGACTGGAGGCGGGTCAGCACTGACTATCGATGAAACAGAGACAAAGGTTTGTCAGATAAACGTACCATGATGACTGTAGATAGTAGGAAAAGATGGCTACCGTCAAGGGAAAGGCTGGCAGCTCAGGGGTTGCTTGAGCTAGACGGTGAGGACGCAGAGAACGGCCAACTCTAGCCAATGCGGGACAAACCAGAAAAGTTCGTGATACTGCCCGACCTGACCGCCCGCCCCGTCTGTCGCCGGTCTCCTGTCGTCCATCGCCCTCGTCCACTTCACATTTCCCTCAATTACAGCCTCACTCACCAATACCTCGATTCATCATGCCTGCTGAAGAGGAGCAGAAGCTGGCATCCGCCAAACGCCCCATATCCGCCGTGGATGGCGGCGATCAGGATGGTACGCCCGCATGATACCTGGAGGATTAGCACACGGTTGCGAAACAAGACATCCTCGAGCTCGATCAGTTGCTGACGCTTTTCCCTAGGTGACGACTCGTCATCCGATGATGATTTCGGTCCAGCCCTCCCCTCCGCTGATGCCCCGAAGAAGAAACGCCGCAAGCTTCCTTTCGAGAAAGTCTACGTGAATGCGCTGCCCTCGTCGCCGCGGTACTCCAAGTCGCTCATGCACAAGGATCAATTGTCCTTCCTCACCGTAACTCCGCATACTGATTTCCTGATCACCTCCTCGATCGATGGTGTCGTCAAATTCTGGAAGAAGATGGCCGTGGGCGTGGAGTTTGTGAAGGAGTTCAAGGCGCATTCAACCGAGATCAAGCATGTCAGCGTGAGTGCCGACGGAAGGAGCTTTGCGACGACCGGAGCAGACAAGACGGTCAAGATCTTTGACGTTATCACCTTCGGTATACTATCTACACTCATGGTTTGACTTGACTCAGTCTGATGTTGGTCGCAGATTTATTGGCTATGCTTACTCTCGACTTCAACCCGCGTTGCGTCTGCTGGGTTCATCGCCGTGGCGCCTCATTGCCGCTCCTGGCAGTGACCGACGAAGGAAGCAGCATGATCCAAGTGTTCGACGGCCGTGGCGAGAACCCCACCCCATTACATACCGTCAAGTCCATCCATCGCAGCCCCGTGGTCGCTATGGCGTTCAACGACGCGTACGACTGCGTCATCTCCGCCGATGAGTCCGGCATGATCGAGTACTGGCGGGCGGGCGACGGCTCGTTCGAGAAACCCGACAACGTCTTCGAACTGAAATCATCCACCAACCTCTTCGAGTTCAAGAAGTCCAAATCCACGCCTGCCTCGCTGTCCATCTCCCCCTCCGGCGAGCAATTCGCGACGATCTCCTTCCCCGACCGCCAAATCCGCGTCTTCGACTTTGCTTCCGGCAAGCTCTACCGCAAGTACGATGAATCCCTCACCACCATCATGGAGATGCAGCAGGCCGGGACGGCGCTCTACCAGCTCGAAGAGGTGGAGTTCGGCCGGCGACTGGCGGTGGAGCGCGAGCTGGAGAACCCCATCACCAAGCCCAAGGTCAACGTCCTCTTCGACGAGTCGGGCCACTTCATCCTGTACGGCTCCCTTCACGGCGTCAAGTGCATCAACACGTACACCAATCGGGTGGTGCGCGTCTACGCGAAGGACGAGCCCTTCCGGGCCCTCAACCTCGCCATGTACCAAGGGCAGCCGCAGAAGAAGGGGGTCGTGACCGTCTCGATGGCCGCCAGCGCCAACCCGCTCCTCCAGGAATCGGAAGAACGCGACCCGATCCTCATCAGCACGGGCTACGGCAAACTCCGCTTCTACCTCTTCACCAACGAGACGGACGTCTCCAAGTCCACGCGCGACGTCCAGAACGAACGCCCCCGCGAAACCGGCGCCGGCGGCCGCGAGGCCACCGCCGCCCACAAAGCCGAGCTGGGCACGTCGGCGATCCTGCACACGACCATGGGCGACATCCACCTGCGGCTGTACCCGTCGGCGGCGCCCAAGGCGGTCGAGAACTTCACCACCCACGCCCGCGCCGGATACTACAACAACACGATCTTCCACCGCGTGATCCGCAAGTTCATGATCCAGGGCGGCGACCCGCTCGGCGACGGCACCGGCGGCGAGTCCATCTGGGGCGGCGAGTTCGAGGACGAGTTCTCCAGCCTCAAGCACGACAAGCCCTACACCCTGTCCATGGCCAACGCCGGCCCCAACACCAACGGCAGCCAGTTCTTCATCACCACCGAGAAGACCCCCTGGCTGGACGGCAAGCATACCGTCTTCGGGCGCGCCGTGCAGGGCCTCGACGTCGTGCATAAGATCGAGAACACCAAGACCTACAAGGAGAAGCCCGAGCAGGATATCAAGATCGTGAGTATCACGGTGTCGTAAGCTGACAGAGAGATATTACCGCTAGCGCTTTTTGGATGTTGTTCTTTCTCTTCCCCTTCCGCAGGCCTTGGGTGACTATGACTGGGCTCGCTGTACATCTAGACTTATATCCGTTATCAGCCATAGGGCAGCTTTGTACGAATCACGACTTATCTCTAATCATAGCATGTTCATCCATCTCTTTTTGATATTCTACTGATTTCTGCATGTGGGCGAGCGCGGGGCGTGATCCCTCTTTGGACAAAATAGGACAGACTACGATAGTATCTTTGATGCAAGCAATCGGTAGCATGCAAGTTCTCATGCCGTCAATGAAACGAACGATTTGAGTTTCCCCGGTGGCTTAAGAGACCATAGAAGGTTGATTCCCATAACCCCACGTTAGGCCAACAAGATATGCAAGAGGACAGACACTGGAAGATGACAGAAGAAGAATATATTCGATCGAAAGATGACGTGAAGTCAGCCACATGGAAAATGCCTGAACCAGGAAACTATGCACAGCATTCGGAACAGGATCTGTGCGATGCGGAGCGAAAAAGGAAAGTAAAGTGATGCTTTGTACTGTGCATTTTGAGGGAAACAAAAGAATCACTGGTACTGTACGGCCAATAATCAATACCCTTATGGACAAAATCAGAACGCCGGATATATGCAAAGCTCAGCGGGAGGGACCATGTCTTTTTCGTTTTCTTTTTGTCCTTGAAGGGGTAACTGCAGGGGCTATCGATCCATGGCATATGGTTTGCCAGATGAAAGGAAGAGGTAGAAGAAAAGGGAGGAGGGTATGAGAAATAAGTTTACACCAGCCGCCAGGTGTTCAGAGACAGCGAAAGGTTCCCGTGATGACTAATCGTGGACAGTCCCCCAAACAAGACATCCTCCGTGAGTCTGGTTTCACCGAGCCACTTCGCGGATTTCGGTGTCACTGTCGGATACGGGTTGCGTCTTTTGCAGACGGGATGACGTGCGCGCTGGTCGGGGCCCGGGGGCATTTGCAGCGGCGGCAGCGGCAGCAGCAGCGACATTGGTGTGTGAACTGCTGGCGATGGATCCCGGATTCTGGGCGGGGTCATACTGAGCAGGCATGAATTGACCCGGCGCGCGTGTATCAGGCCCCGGCGCGGGACCGATCTCCTGCTGGCGGGCGGCCAGCAGAGCGCTGTCTGTGCCACCCGTGGCTGCGGCGTGATACAGACCCGGGTATTTCCGATCATGGCGGCGCTTCGCCCACACGCCCACCACGCTGATGATGCTGAACCCGACGACCAGGATGATGACCATGATCACCCATTTGTAGTGTGTTGACCACCTGCAGAGCGCCACGTCAGCAAAGTTGCGCCCGAGTTGATGAAGGATGATTCGTCCCGGAATACCTACCAAGCGTTGGAAGCGGCAGTCCTCCGATATGCGCGGATCTTGGTGACTGATTGAGCGGAATGGGCCTGCCATTTTTCCTCCTCGTTGTTCGTGTTGCCAGCGTCGGCGAGTGGGGCTGCGACCGCGCAGTAGTTGTTGTACCATGTCTGTAGTAGCGAGCGATCGGAGGCATTGGTGCACGTATCATCGCAGACAGCATTTGAGGAAGTGTGAAACTCGGTGAGATTGAGTGAATGGCAGAAGCAGGAGGCGTAGGTGGCGGAGTTTGTCTGCGGAGCGGCGGGCGGCAAACATTCAGATTGGGCTTGGAGGAGGACGGAGCAGGTCAGGCCACAGGAGGGAAAGGAGGAAGAGGCAGTGGAAGGTAGGATAGCGACAGTTTGCGCATAAGCGACGGTGGATGCGAGGAGGGCGAATAGCGAGAGGTATGCGATCAGAGGGAGGGATCGCAAAGTGGTCGTCGGTCTGGCAGCAGCAGCAGCAGCATGACTGGCGGTCCAGGCCTGAGGCCAAGGTGCCATGACGACTGCTTTTTTTGGCGGCTGAAGTTATGGCGGTGGGGACCGTCAGGAATGTTTACTGACGGGTATAAACCATGATATTTTGACAAGAATGGATCAAGCGAGAGGACAGCGGCGAAGGAGGAGAGACGACTGAATAGGTGGAACGAGTGACGAGAGGAGCCCCAGGAGAATACCGGAAGACGGGGCGTTGTGCCTGTCGATTTAGTTAAGACCCCCGAAGCTAGACGAAGAAGGAATGGGGGGGAGGAGGGAGGAGGAGGAGGAGGAGGTAGGGAGGGGCGGAGAGGGGAGGGAAAGGGAGAGAAGAAGAAGAGTAGAGAAAAGAATTGTCAGTCCGAGGAAAGGAAGATAGCCAAGAGAAAGAGAGGGAGAGAGGAGGGGGGAGGGGGGGGAAGGGAAGGAAGGAGAGAAAGCCTGTTCCGGGCGGGACGATGTTGCTGATGATGATGATGATAATGATGAGATTGAGTGGCTTGAAGAGAGAGAGCGCGAGAGTGAGAGAGTGAGAGAGTGAGAGAGTAAGTGAGTAAGTGAGAGACTTGCAGTCAGTGATTACTGGTCAGTGAAAGGGAGTTGCTCGGCCTGAAGTGACTATCGCCCAGTTGGGAGTAGTTTCCTTGTGTATTTGCCCGTCTGGACACTTTCTGGACACTTTCTGGACCCTGAAGCGACCTTGGCAATTCTTCTCTCTCTCTCTCTCTCTAGCTCTCTCTCTAGCTCTCTCTTGCTCGCTGCTCTGCTGACCCAGTCATGCTCTCACTTCCTCTTGCTCTCTTCTTCTTGTTCTTGTTCTTGTTCTCGTGGACTTTTCCCAGATCTCACTGACGACGCTAACATTGTCTCCCCCCCCCGTCACTACTCGGTCCTTATCATCAGCTCATCCCTCTCCCCTCACCGGCCATCCGCAAGCCCTGTCAGATTGACCTGTGGTAAAAATATGCAGGCCACTATGCCCAATAACCTCGTTCCTGGGCTCCACTGGGCTCCTCTTTCATGATGCAATCCGGTGGATGCCGTCCCCATCGCTGGTTCCCCAGAATGCTGCAGGAAATACCCACTCCGTATGCTTAAGGAATATGGAATGGCTTCCTGGGTTTCCTGGCCCATGAAGTCATCGTTACCATATCGCCCGCCGTGTTCACCATGCGAGCTCCTCAGTTTAGAATAGTTTAACCGAGTTAGCATTGTCGATCGCATCTCGTGTTGATTCAACTCGATTTGAACCTTGATTTAGCCGGCCCAGGATCCATGGATCAGCCTAGAATTAATCCCGATCTCATTCCAGGGACAGGGGGGAGAGGAGGGGGGGGGGGCATTGATGATTCATTCCCCGGGAATGTGTCAACCACGCCAACTCACATTCATCGAATCAGATCAATGGTCGCTTGCATCGAAACTTGGGAGAAATGGCGCCCGGTTGCCTGACTCAAATCATCAAAACTCGCCCAAGGCTTATCAGCCAAGGGAAAAGCCGGCGTTGAACGTTGAACTGTGCGGCGTTTTGCCGAAGCAGGCCTAGCCGCCCCTTTCGCGGGTCCAGTGGGTTTGTCAAAGCAAGGGGATTTATATTCTATTTTCAGCACACTTTGCCCGATCGGAAACTTCATGTCTTGGGTCTCCCTCCATGTAAGGTGCACATTAGGTCGGGACCGCCGTCTGTTCACTTCCAAAGTGAGGTCTAGTCCTATGCTTGGAGCGCCGGCCCATCGATGTTTAGAATGATAGAATGACGAGATACACAACGGTTCGTACAAGGCTGTGTCAGACATGCGACATATTAGCTATGGACCTAGAACACGTTTCCCACGGAAGTGGTCATGATAATAGGCTAGCACTCGTGCATCAATCCTTCTAGTCGGCACAATCGACAATGCAGAATGATCGTCAATGACTTCTTGTGCGTTGGTGGGAGCACTGCCCATTGTTGCCGATCGAAGATCCCATTGGAATGTCATTGACAACTACACTAATAACACTCGATCGAGGTCTGTTAGAATCCATCCTAGCGCATCGGACTTCTTGATCTGTTTTGCCTGAAGTAGGATCAATTAAAGACTTCAACGCAGGACCCAATAGTGAGATATCGTCTTTTTGAGTTCGCCCGTCAAGGACCACCAACCAACTGATGAAGCCTATTCAAGCGACGCTGGCGGAGACCGCAGACGTACCGCTTATCACCACCTTCTCAACTCATGGTTCAATGCGACCATGCGACCATCCAACAGGCCACACTTGCTCAATCTTCCAGATAACCACTAACCTAAAATAGTCTTTTTACTAGCATTGGCAACAGACAGCTCATCAGTCTTCAAAGCCTCCTCGCATGCCTTTACGTTTTCGTATCGCTCAGCAGCCACCCATCCCTCAGATCCAACACCTAATACCTCCCTCGACAGCCGCTCTTGCTCATTCAACTCCACCTGCGCAGTGTTCAACTGCAGACACTCATTCACCTCGTCTTGACTATACGCGATCGGGCAGGCTGAGGCGTCCGCATCTTCCGATCGCACAAGCCGATCCCAATTCATCGTCAACTGAATCAAATCTGCCTTGAGGGTGACATTATCCCCATCCCAGGGAACGGTCGCCTGGTGGCACAACCTCCGCCGCAAGACTCCCAAGTCCCCGGTCAGGGCGGCCTGATGGGACGGGTTCAGCTTGGCCGTCGCCGTGAGATAGCAATAATGCAGCCAGCGGCTTCGGAAGAGCTCTCGCTCGCAGCGTTGCTCTGCTTCGCTCAGCCTGTCGAGCCCATCCGGCAATCTTGGCTCCTGCAGTAGGCTGGGGATATCGCCATCCGCGCTTTGAAAGCTGGTCGGGACCCCGCATTGCAGGAACAGGGGGCGGATAGTGCTATACTGCCAATCGATCAGGCCCGTAATTTCCAGCTCCTCATTGACAAATATGTTACTGGGTTGCAGGTCCGGATGCCGAATCGTGTGTCGTGTCAACGACGCGTCGCTCGGGACCAAGTACGGCGCAACCCGGAGGTAGTCGCTTAGATTGATGACATGGTCCCTAGGTGACTGCTTGTATGATCGATTTGCGGGGAGAAGCTTCGATGCTCGCACGGGCTGACCATATTCCTCGAGATATGCAATCTCCTTCCTAGCCCCGGCAGCCAAGACATCTAGGGCGCTCGTGTCTTTTCCAATCAGTATCGACATGCCCATCCACCTGCAGTCAGGAGAAGAGAAGCTCGCGAGTAGTCTTACATGGTCCACGATGCACCGGCAAGATCCGGCGTTTCCCCAACCAAAGCGCCCGTGTCACTTCCGGCCCAATGCAAATCTGACCCTCCCCCACGGTGCCCGCCTCATCCGCAACTCGCACCGTCTCCATGCACTGCAGGTCCCGCTCAAAGAAGAGACTCCCACTCGCGGGAAAATCGAGCGTAAACAGCCTCGCCTCCAGCTCCACGATCCTTTCCACCACCCCCGCCAGCTCCTGTTCCGACAGATCGAACCAGCGATCCGTGAGGCGCCGTCCCGCGGCGCACTCCATGAAGATATACTCCGTGCCCACGGCATTGTCCGCTGTGGCCGAGTACCCGTAGATCCGGGGCACGGGGAACCCCCGCCGACGGAGGTATTCGATGGTGGCGACCTCGCTCGCGACCAGGAGGTACTTGGGCTCGGTGACGGGGTAGGGGATGCGGGCGACGAGCTGGAAGCCGTCGCGCATGGTGACGAGGAAGCTGCGGTTGAAGCCGCCCTCGCCGAGTTTTTGTAGGCCCGCGACCGCGGTTGCGGGGGCGTTGATCGCGGCGGCGGCCAGACGTTTCAGTTCTGTGACGTTGAACGGGCGTCTGCGTTGGGACCTGCGGAGATGCTCGTCGTGGCTAGTGAAAAGGTGGTCAGTTCTGCACGGTGCAGTCGGGATATAAGATCAGCTACAGACATCCATCGTCCTGATGTGTAGTTGAAAAGGTCTGAAGTAGAGGAAGCATTGTGATCTTGCTGCCAGCGCCTTGTGGTGGACGTGAGGTTTCTAGTGTGCGGGTTGGAAGCATGCGGCACCCTAAGCCGCGGCCACAGTTGGCGTCTGACCTCGGCCAGGAACAGCTTCATGATGCCGGGGAAAGGAACATTTCATTGTCTGCGTGACTGGCGAGGAAACGAGTGCACGGGTAAACCAACAGATGAAGTTTTCTCTGGATAAATGAGGAGAGAGAAGAGGGGTCGGCGGAACGTGATTTCGACTGGCAGCTCGGAGGAAGAAGGTCGTCCCTTTGGTCCGATGCAGGAATCGTCCCATTTCCCCAGTGCCGAGGCGCGCTAATGCAGTCGGGGAGGATTTGAGATTCGTCGATCCTGAGGTTGTGCACCACCACGGGCAATCCGTGCTTTGTTGTACGGTTGCATGGAAGTGGGGTTGAACAGGGCGGGTCTGTTTCTTTCGACTCCTACAATGACAATACCCGAGGATTTATCTATGCAGGACACATCGATCTCTCTCCTCAAGATCTAGTCTTGGATGCTGTTGAGTGTTCCGAACCTGCACGCTTTTAATCATTGCTGCTGTCATCTGACTTGCATAGCGGGGCGTAGGACCAGATTGATTGCTATTCAAGGTAAACGCTCACGCGACAATAGCAATGACCGACTATAGAAGCCCTGATCTCGAATTGAGTGATGTTGCCCACCCATTCTTTCTGCTCGCTCTTTACCTCCCATGAAAACGTTTCTGTAACTCGAGATCATAAAAGAAGCATGGGCCCAGATGCAAGACTAGGCTCGAAATCAGAGGCAACTGTCGCCCTTACATATACTGTTCGAACCAATCCGACTTTCTGCCGAGAGGGGAGGCCCTTCCAGCGCCCAAAAAACATTGAAATGAAGCCTCAACATCATGGTCTCCCAAGGTGCCTTGGACCCCAATCTCGCACTGCGCAAAATGGCTTATATGTAATGTTAGTTATAATCTCCATAACATGCGAGGTGAGGTAAGGATGAGTTCAATGTCAACCCTAAAGTTCACATCCATGATCATCAGAAGGTAAATTGATGGTCTGATTCATAAGCAGTGAGTGGGGTGTACGTGTTGATCGACCTCTAAAGAACCGGGATTTTGATACTTACAACACGGAAATAGACTAACACGTACTAGGGATAGAATGTAATCATAGCACTTCCCTGACAACTCGGAGTACCGTATAGTCCGTGCTGCCTGTCATTCACCACGGATTCTCATAGGCATAGGTCGGCCCGCCCTCCACACGGAAGACCGCGACGCGGTCCACGGTGAATGTTGTTTGACGCTCGTGCGAATCTCCGCCACCACTCTGTCTGTCATGCTTCCTGGTTAGCTCTCCATACCCGCCTGAGAATGTGCCTGCAGCGTGGACGGTGCCGCGCGGGAAGGCTGCCTGTTTTGTGGCTGCGTCAATCTCGAGTGCCACCCTCGATTGATCGAGATCCCCGATGCAGTTGCCGGGGGCGTCATGTCCGGAAGGACTGTTGCCTTCCAGGGAGACTGAGAGAGGCATGCTGCTGCGTCCTTCGGTCCAGCAGCAAGAAACAGGCTGAACCGTGGCTGAAGTTGGAAGAGAAGCTGTGGACGGGCGACGACGGTCGATTTGTCTTTCTTTGGGGGGGGGGGGGGGGGGGGGGGGGCGGTTTTTTTTTTTTTTTTTGGGGGGGGGGGGGGGGGGGGGCGGCGAGGGGCCGGGGGAAAAGGACCCCCACACCCCCCA
>WOUI01000309.1:0-41733 GCA_012184565.1 Aspergillus floridensis | reverse complement strand
CCCGAATCTTCTTTCCTTTCCTCCCTACTCCTTCAACCACCCCTCTCTCTCCCCCCAGCGTCATTCATCGACGCCGAAGATGACAGCAAGCCACTTGGTCATAGGTAAATTGATCCAAACTGTTTTTTACAGGATATAGATCTATATAAATATAGAATATAGTTCTTTCGATATTCCCACTACAAAGCACACTATTTTACACACCATTTCGAAGCTGATCTCAACTCATATTGTTGTGATCAAAGATAGATCATATTGTTGTTTTGTGTTCCAAGAAGATCTAACCCGGGCACTAGTTATCATGCTGTTGGCTGCAGATACTATACGTCTTGGCAAGTTGGAAAGTTAGAAAAAATCTACTTGTCCAGGGAGGGAAGGTAACTCGAAGAAGAAGCACAATTTGGCCTGGCATTCTTCTAGACCAATTCCTGATTTACAAATGTGGATGAAAAGGGAGGAACCGGGTACACATGACTTGACGAGCAAAAGAAATGCTGGGTGTATGCAAAACAAACAAGACAGCTAATTCATGATTTCGAGATTGAGCGAACGCGGAAATGAACTGTGTCCGGAGCACGAGCCACAGGGGCAGATGAATTAGGTAAGAGCTTTAGAGAAATACAACGAAGCAAGTCTGCTCGGGGAGAGACAAAAAGGCAAACAACAAGAGCAAGAAACTCCATGGATCGTTATGTTATTTGGGCAATCTTGTTTGATATTGGTGTAATAGCTTATGGTTTCTTTTCCTTGGTGTTGTTGGCGGTAATTCATGAAGTGGGATTGAGGAACGGGAACGGAAACCAGGGGGGGAGGTAGTGATAGTAGCTAGCTGTAGTAAGCCTAAGCCTAAGCCTAGAGAACCTGCTTGCGCGGATCAAGCCAGAACCCGACCCGAGCCTAGTTATTGCTCTGGCTGTTCAAGATGCGCAGAATGGCGAGGAACAAGTTCAAGATGTCGAGGTAGAGGGAGATGGAGGCGGCGATCTCCTCCTCGACGTGGTAGTGGCGCATGACGAGCTGAGTGTCGACGAGGATGTAGCCGGCGAAGACCAGGGCGGCGACGCCGCCGTAGACGAGCTCGACGGTGCTGTTGCCGGGGAAGAACATGGCCATGAAGCCGAAGAGGATCAAGAACCACAGCGCGCCGAACAGGTAGGGCATCCAGTGCGTGAAGTCGTACTTAGTCTGGCACGCGAACAGCGTCAGGGCGACGAACAGGCCCAGCGTGATCACCAGCGCCTGCAGCACGATCCGGCTCTCGTACAGCGACGTCACCACGCTGATCGAGTAGGCCTCCATGATCGTGAAGCCCGACAGGAACAGCAGATTGGCCGGGTACGACTTGCGCTTCCAGTAGGTCACCAGCATGAAGCCCAGCGCCCCGAACACCGACAGGATCATCACCCAGAAGTTGGACTGGATCCAGTTCCGGTAGCTGGGGCTGAAGAAGGATATCGAGCTCATCACCGTCGTGAGGAGGAGTTGGACCGTCCTGAATTCCAGAGAAAGAAAAATGGTTAGGCCGGCTACACTTCGGTTCGAGGTATATCGGGAGAGACACTCACAGTATCGCATAGACCTTGCGGATGAACTGCATACGAATGGGCAGGGTGCCCTCCGCCACAGTGCCGCCAAACTGCATCACATACTATCAGTCTAGGTCTAGAAAATTGTGGGATGGAAGCCTTACCTTGAAGTCATCGGGAACATTATCGTCTTCGCTGCGAGGCGCCGCCTGCGTGTAATCGGCAGTTGCCTGATAAGAGGGCGGGGGCTGAGTGTAAGCACGCTCTTCAAAAGAGTCGCGCTGTGGTGCGGGCTCATATCTAGTATTGGCAGCCATTTTACTCTCAGGGTAGCTTCTATGGAGTAGTGAGAAGACCAATCCAGAGAGAACGAGATGATTAATGCTTTAAATCTCACGGCTGACAGGAAGACGGGGGGGGGGCGAAGTGAAGTGGAGAGAGAGAAGGGTCGAGAACGTGGGCGGAGATACCGCCTTTCGGGAGCCGCGTGACGTCGTTCCGTCACCTGATTCTCTTCATCGCTCTACTGAGCCTTAGGCAGAACATTTACTCTTCAATTACAACTAGCACGGAGTTTCAGGCACAGGAACACAAGGCTAATGCGTGAATTCACAGCATCGTAAATTATGATCATCTATTATATGCGAGATTATATATAAATTCTATCCTCTAATATATGCCATGAATGCAGATATCCTATCGCTAGGACTTAAATGCGCGGCCCCGACCAGCTCAGAGGCTGTTACTACCGGTCGTCGTCGTCATCATCTCGATACTCCTCCACTATCACATTTCCACCCTCTGACGACGGCCGCGAGCCTTCTTCCTCATCCGTACTATCTTCCGGCGTATCCAGGCCTTCCCGGGTTATCGAAGCGCTATGCAACTCACCAGGACGCCTCTTACGCTGGAAGTCTTGTGCGTGGGCCGCAGCCAACAAGGTACCAACCCGGGCAAGACCACGTGGGCTCCGGACAGACAAGCCTGGAGTGGGTGGGGTTCCTTGCTCGGCGTCGCCAATGGTAGGCACGGGCGCCAGAGGTTGATGGTCTTGAAGCTGCATAGCCTCCTCTGGCTGAGCCGACGAAGCCTGTGGCTTGGGAACTTCGTATGGGAGCGGAACATCCCTGGATGCTCGGAAGAGAAGAACGTTGGTGCAGTGTTCGTTCTCCACGCGGAAGATCGTCCACACCCCTCTGCGGCCTACCTCTGAAAGTGCAACAGCGAAACTGAGGACAGCCGAATGCTGAATGTCATTGCGGAAAATCGCATAGAAGATCCAGTTAAAGCGGACAACAACATCGATGACCATTCCAACATAATACACCCACGGCTTCCGGAAGGCGAGCACCTCGCGAAGCATTGGGTTCTTCGCGTGAGGGTTTCCGAGACTCCAATCCATGGCGAGATCCCAGACGGAGCAGTAGACAGCATTCAGCAACGCAAACGTGATGAACGGAGCCTCAAAGCTCGAGACCCTGTCGATACGGTAGAGACTCAGGGTACAATAGTAGAGGACAGTGAACATGTATTTGCCGAAGTTGAGCAAGTGAGGAAAGGCGTTCCTCGTGTCGGCATATCGACGTAAACACTGAAGAGCTCTCCAGATTCCTGGAAGGCACGTGAAGAACCCCAGCAAGCGGGAGTGAGAGGAGTTACACTGCTGAGGGTCACTCCAGTGTTTCGCGTAGAGACAGAAGAACAATTCAATATTCTAAGATCGATTAACAACCACTGCCAGAGTTCATGCAACAATAGAGTGATACTCACGCCCATGGCGTACGTCTGCGAGCAGTACATATCACCGAGAAAGAAGTCACGAAACTCGACGGGGTATAAACCAGCCAACAAAAGTCGCCACTACCATGCGTAGTTAGTTTTCAGCTGCGGTATGTCAACTAGAGCACTACTCACATTGGAATATGCCCACCACTTTCGACTGTGGTGGTATAATGTGCGCACTGGCAAGAACAGAACTATCACCGTCACACCTATCAAAACGACAGGCCAATAGATATATGCGTCGTTGATCATCATGAAATTCAGCCACATGAAGAGACCTAGTATGAACAGGAAGAAACTCGGTAACTGCAGTCGCGTCAACATCAGGCAATCCACATGACGAGATAGAAGTTCTGACCTCAGTTAACTGCCGCCAGTCTAATGCGTGTCTGGTGTCGAACTCGAAAACGAAGACGTAGTTTATCTTGGCCTTCGTCCAGACCATGCAGTCCAAGCAGAATAGGAGAAAATGCAGAACGATGAGGAAGTAACCACCGTAGATCTAGTGCCGTTAGATAACCTAAAACTTCGCGTACGAGGCATGCAAGACCAACCTGGAGCAAGTAGCTTGTATTCAGCTTCACGTCGGAATCGTCATTATCCAAATTACGGCTAGCATAAACCAATGCCTGGGCTGCAAACAGGATGCCAGCCATCAACAGGAGACCAGAACGAAATGTGTTCGGCGAGTAGTCTCCAGCCTTGTTGACTGTATGGCGCAACTTCGAGGCGGCAATCTTGCGGTTCCCGCGCTCAAAATAACGTGCGTAGAGATCCTCTGCCGCCGACAACAAATGCTCCGTAACCTCACTCTGAACGAACCACGCCTTATTGACCTTCTCAGAGAGGTATCGCATCGGTGGATGCGCATTGACAACCTTGTCATATTTCTTGTTAATTTTCCGGAAAGCGGTCCGGTTCAAATAGGCGTATGCCTTCAACAACTCCACGCCACGATAGAATTCTTGAAGCGCATGTTTAAGCTTTCTCTTGGCGGAGCGATACGGAACCTCGGCGTTGTTGGACTCTTCCGGCCGTCGTGCAAAATCTCTCCGCGTGATGGTGTTCGGTAGGTCTTGCGCTTGTCCGACCGGCGTTGCCAACTCTGCCAGAGCCTTCGAATTTTTCCCAAAATGACGTCCCGGGAAAGCATCCTTGATTTTGGCGAATCCGCCAAAGCCGTTTGTCTGCGCACTGTCCTTCTTGAGCCCACCGTTTTTCGTTTTCCCAAGCACTTCTTGGGTGCGCTGGTCCCGCATGATATGCAGCTGGCTTCGGAGCACCTTCAAACGCTCCGCCGCCTCTTGTTCTTTCATCTGATAGAACGAATCTATCTTGGCTAGCTCGCCATCAAGAAAAGCGAAGAACTCATCCTGCCGCTTGGCAATCTCCGAGGTCGACGTATCAGTGGTGTCGCGCTTCTCGGGGACATTCCAATCCTGGTAGGACAGCACCCGCTGCAGTAGAGAGCCTCTTCGGTTCGACGGGCCTCCTGCACCCGTGTTCCTCTTATAGTCCTTTATACCACCAGCAGCGGGTTGTGGCGTCGAGGGGCTCCGGCGCGATCTGGCAGGCGTAGCTGGTCGCAAGCTATCGTATCGCGATAAGATCGGAGACGGGCTTTCGGGGCGGTGGTCGTCTGTATCATCCTCTCTTTCTGGCGACGAGAACTCGACCTCCTTAGGATCAATTGCTGGATCCGGCAACCGCAGCGAGGCTACATCCGACGAAGCAGCCGGCTGGGATGGTGGTGTGGCGACAATACTGCCATACGTGCCGACCACGCCCGAGAAGCGCGATCCAGGAGCCCGGAGGGGCTGACGTTCACTGCGCGCCGACGTTGAGCGCGGTGTCAAGCCATTACTTCGCACCGGCGTGGAGGGAACCTGGAGGGTGTCTTGGGGCAAATCATGTCGGCTTTCGCTTCGAAACGACGAGTGGGGATCCGAACTCAGCAGGCGATCGGACTGGTCATGTTGGGGGTAGGAGAAATTGCGGATGGACGGATGGCTAGGGCTGCGATTGGCTTTCTGCAGGGCGCGCGAGATGGCTTTGACTTTCTTTTTGCCGGTCTGTCGTCCCCCAGCGTCACACAATGATGAGAATTGGAACCACAAGCCTCCCCGCGTATGGGAGCAAGCACTGGGAAGCACCAACCTTGTAGTCGAGATATTTAGCTCGCCATTCTGGAACTAATTCCTGTTCCAGCTCCCTGTCGCCAATGACTGGGTCAGCAACGCCTCACAGAAAACAAGCATTCCGGAGCAATGGTGGGTTGGGTGAGAGTGGGACACACTTGGCGAATTTCATGCTGGGAAGGCAAAGGCATGAGCGAGCATAATACGGTTGGCAAAAAAATTACAGCAGATACCCAGGAGGATTTATGACGCAGAAAGTGCCATCACAGTGGCAACAAGATGAAGCAGAAGAATGGTGGAGCAAGTTGACAGGGAATCTGGTATCCGAGGATCAATCGATAAAGGTTCCAATAGTTCGTAGGCTTCGTAATCTCATTGCTCAGGGCGATTGAAAGTGGCTCAAAGACAACGATCAGTTCATTCTTGGGCCAAGAAGGTAGAACAAGCACACGATTCTCCAATATAGGACGAGGGGAAAGAGGCGAGGGGAGTAAAGAGACAGAGTAAAAAAAAAATAGGAGATAGAAATAGAATGTCACAGTGGAACGGAGGGCGGAGGTCGAAGTAGATAAGAATGGAAGAAGGAAAATACGAGTAAGTTTAAATGTGGAAAACCAGAAGTAAAAATGCGAGAAATAGGTCAAAAGCGAGACCAGAGGCAAGATACCACAGGTTCACTAACGTCCGCCATAGCGAGACAAAGAGCCGAATGACAGACAGACAGACAGACCGACAGACCGACAGAGAGCGAAGCGAGCAAGATACCTGATTTCATGGATCAAAATTGGTGAGGAACGAGTGAACCTTCTTTCTTGCCTGAATTGACCGTCTATCGTAGCCTGATAGGCCCGGGTTTATGCACGTGCAGCAGCCGATGAGCTCATTTGCAGGAGCCTTGGCAGGGCGGTGAGCTGCGAATCTCAGTCATTGGCTGCTCTGTCATACCGGACAAAGTATCCCCATAAAGTAAGAGGTTTGCCGCGCATACACGGTGGTTGCTGCTCGTATACTCCCCTCCCCACTACTTACAGTCCCATGGATGATGTCCTTGACAGCTTCGCATTTCCTTCCTCATGATTGGGATTCCCTTGTCAGGGCCCTGGGGGAGATTCATTGAATCTGTCAACATGCGAAAACCAGAAAAGGGTTTCCCAGAGTGGAATCGAGGAACCCGGAAAAGCTGTCCCAAAACTGCCCCTCTCTCTTCCGCAGGAAACTATCTATCTTCATACAGGAACCGAAAATAGTCGCACACACTCTTCCCGACGATCCTTGCTTGCCGTCAGTCGCAATCGCTCCGTGATAATCCGCGTTACTTGCCCGATTGGGTGGAATCCTGCATACTGGCCATGCAGTTTGCGGTGGGCGTTTCAGCCTGCCCAGTGCCCAGCGTTTGACCTTCATAACTCTCGCATCGGGTTGCGATTCATCATTACGAGTGTTCTGGTTTGGTTTCTACTCGTCCAGACCGACTATCATGATTCGATGATAGCTCACCTGACTCTGCACCATACCATACCGTACAGATCATATATGCGGGAGGAGGGCTCGAATCCACAGGCTACGTCGCATGTAGAGGACCACGATTCAGGATCAGGAAAAAAAAACAATTATGAGGAGTATTTTTTCATTGGGAACACAAATCATCGGTATCATATCAACACACCCCCGGTCGACAAGTTCAGATCCAGTCTATCCCTTATCGCACTAGAGCTTAGTACCAGCCACGGCCTTTACCAGCGGCCCTGATCAGGGAAGCGGCCCTCGTCACGGAAGTGGGGGTGAGGAGGAAGGCGAGGGTCGTATTCGGGGGCGCCGTGACCGCGCTCGTAGTGCTCCTCGTACATCTGGTTGGCGTTCTCCTGGGCGTGCTTCTTGGCACGGATCTTGTCGACCTCATCCATACCCTTGGTCTCGGCAAGTCTGTCAATCTGAGAACCGACGATGCCAGCAAGAAGCTCCTTGGCGAAAGCGTGGCTAACGGGCTTGCCTGGTAGATTTCATGGCGGTTAGCGTGGCTGTCTGGCACAGGGAAGGGGGATGTAGTGAGACGGGGGGACAAAGCATACCCTCCTTGCGCTGGTGGTCCTCGAAGAGCTTCATGCCCTCGAAGGAAGCGGCACCGGCCAGAAGCTCGTGGGAGAACTTGGCCTCGTGGTGCTGCTCGCCGTTGTAGACCTGACGGTGAGCCTCGTTGGAATCGTCTGCAAGGCAAACGTGGTTAGTTGTGTTACAAACATGTCCGTCCGATGCAGGTTACGGAAGTCAAACTGGGCAAGTAACAGGACAGGGATAATCCTGCGATGCATCCAGATGAGGGTCAGCAGCTGCTACATAGGAGTAACTTACCCCAGCCCCAAGCCATTGTGATTGATGTGTAGTGGGTGAAGAGGTTGTTTGAGAAGGAGGAAAGATGGTGTGTGTGAATGGAGAGAGAAAAAGAAAGGTAAGAAGCAGGACGACGGACGACTTATATACAGCCAGCTGTGCCTCAGCCAGCCCACCTCAACTAATTCAGCTCTCGTCGGCTAGGTACCCCTCCGCGCCCCCCTGACCCACTGCTGTCGTGAAGACCAGAATAGCTGCAAGTCTGCAAAACTCTCAATGCCTTGTGGGGGAAGGGACCATTGGCTGAATGGCAATGCTCTGGCGTGGCCCCTCCAAGGTGGGGTGGATGGAAGGCAGATCACTCGCAGTCGTTGGTTCCCGCGCCACGTTGGTCATCATTTCACAAATTCACCTCAGCGCCTAGGAGGGGCAGCGTAAGCATAGCAGCTTTAGTGCCGTCTGTGTGTGTAAGCGCTTCTCTGGAGGCTGTCTGAGAGAATCATGCTATTGGCTGCATCGGACAGCATACAGTCAGTCCGGAGGGGTCGGATCGCCTGGACTGAGCCTCCCGGGTTACGGTGGTACGCTGTGCTCGGAAATCCGCCAGGGGTACCTACTTTCCGTAAAGCTGAGGACACGGTGGGCTTGTCTGTGAGCTGAAACATGGGTCCCAATGATAGGAGGCCGAGGGTACAACAATGGCATAGCCTAGACAATAGACAGTTGCCAGAGAAGAGGGGCGGACAGAGTCATGACCCCTCCTCGTCCGTTGGTTCCGCTTGCGCCTTTTGAAAATAGAGAGAGATGGCCATGCCAATGCGGGACTAGCTGACTGATTCGCAGGATTTCACTTATCCAGACCCTTCTTGTGTGCCTACGTTCTAGGGAATAGCGACTATCAAGGATCATCGCCTCGGAAATACGTACGTGTCCCATAATTCCCATGATTCCCATGGGTAGGACGGGCGACACCGCTTGGGGGCCAAGATGCAAATGGGGATTGCCTCAGCCTTAAACTCTGGGTGAGTTCCATCTGGCTGTGGATTTAGCGCCTCGGCCACAACACTCGCCCGGGCTTGGCGAGGGTTGAGGACGAAAGCCGGCTGAACCGAAGGAACACTGTGCGCCAAGAAGCTCTTGTCAAGGCTTATCCTCTGCCCTATGTTGTGAACTTGTGCAACTCGAATGGCCCAAGTCAAGAGCTGACCTGGAGATCCGATCTAATCTTCCCCAGATCTACTCATATGCAGATTAGTCTGGGCTCCTGGAGTGTCTGGCCTTGCCTGGCGGGTAAATCTGGAAATGTCATGTTTTTGGGCACGCGCAATGCTGCACGAAGTGGAGCATGCTCGGGGTTAATGGTTGGCTATGCGAGGTCCGAAAGTGATCGTTATCCCCACAGGTACTTGCCCGATTGATTCTTCCGAAGGCTCCGCAATGTTCGATAGCCTGAGACCGGAAGTCCTGTAGCGTCCTTTTGGAGTTCGTGTCAGTCGAGTCGGCTGTGATGACCGCTGAATCAGTGGCTTGGGGGGTGGGCGCGGCTGGTGTGTGGCAGTGTCGGAATGTGGCTTGGATCCAGGTGGATGAGGCGAGGAAAGACATTACGTACTGCTTCAGCTGGAGAATGTGAATCATGCCCATCATTGTTACAGTCGGAGCACAGTTGTCCAGGCGGTTGCTCTTGGCCTCGTTTCAGTGTGCATGGGATGGGGAGGGACGTCATGCCATGCCAGACAGGAGCCGTATCGAGCATGGAGAATCTACGATCATTCTCCGTTCCATCATGTCATTGTTCGATAGTCGGTCAGGTCATGATAGACCGGTCACGGGAAATCGGCGAGTCCAAACTGCAGACTGCGATCGACTCCGAGTGTGAGCATGAGTATGAGCATGTTGAATAAACACCTCGTGTCATAACTAATGCAAACAACCTCCTGCATGACGATAGTAAACAGTAGCACAGCAGCAGCAGCAGCAGCAGCAGCAGCAGCAGCAGCAGCAGAAGCAGCATATGCAGGACAGCAGCCAGCCGACTAACCCGAAAGCGGCAATTACCTGCCCGCCCGCTGCCCGGCGCAGACATGAGCCTTTCCGCTGCAAGCTCTCCGTCCTCTCCTCCCCTCCATCAAAGACCTCAATCAACAAGACCACCATCCCACAAACCAACAAGCGAACAATCTAGAGCAAACAAACAAACAAGCAACAACCCACAGCCCACAATCCACAACCCACAATGTCAACCCCAACACAAACCCCTCACCCACGCTCCCCCGTACAAACCGACTTCCCCTCCCACCTCAACCTAACAATCACCCACCCCACGCCCGCCAGCACCTCCCAAAAATCCCCCAACATCCTCCTCCTGCTGCACGGCCTCGGCGACACCGCCGCCAACTTCACCGCCTTCGCGCGCGCCCTCAACCTCCCCGAAACCACCATCCTCACCCTCCAAGCCCCGCAGCCTCTCCCTTTCGACCTGGGCGGCTACCACTGGGGCGATGACGTGACCTTCACGCCGGCGGGGGAGCTGGACATGGACGCCGGGTTCACGCGGGCCGTGCGCCTGATTGTCCACGAGGTGATTGCGGGGGTTCTGGTCCGGAAATGCGGGTATCGGTGGCGGGATGTGTTGGTGTTTGGGTTGGGGCAGGGCGGGATGGTAGGGTTGGAGGTTGCTGCTGCTGCTGCTGCTGCTGCTGCTGCTGGTCCTGGGGGAGAAGGTGAGGGTAGCGGTGCGTTGGGATCTCCTACGCAGCAGAACGAGAATGATCGGTGGTTGGCAGGGGTGGTCTCGATCGGGGCCCCGTTTCCATTATCCGCGGTCAAGAATACAACAACCCAGAAAAATCGGACGCCGGTGTTGGTGGTTGCGGGGAGGGATTCGGTGGCTGTGACGGATAGTGCGGTGCGCAGGACGAAGGATTGGTTTGAGTTTGTCGAGGTTCATCGGTATGCTCGGCGTGGGGATGGGATGCCCAGGAATCGGGACGAGATGTTGCCCGTCATGCAGTTCTTGGCCAGGAGATTGAGGAGTTGGAAGGGCGTGCCCGAGGGCAGTGTGGAGATCTCTTGAAGACCAAAAAAAATATGGATGGGATGTTGTACGATATTCATTTTTTGTTGATTCATAGTGGTACAGTACATACAGGGTGAAAGTCTAGGGTGTATCTAGTCGACCTCCTCGAGAGCTTCGCGCGCTCGATCGATGGCCTGTCGAGTCTCAAGGGGAGACACCGGGACCTCCTCCTCCACGGGGCGTCCGCCTCGCTGCACAATGCCACGGAGTTGGTCCTCCGTCTCGAGCAGAGCCGTGCGGCCGTCCTCGCGAGCCTCGTTCTCGAACCAGGTCCGCGCGCTTTCCCACTTGCGCTGCTGGCGGCGCAGCGAGTAGATCAGACCAACCGCTGCCATCGTGCAGGTCTCATACACAGACGCAGCAGGCAAAGAGAGATAGGTCAGGATCGACAGCGCCGAGGATAGAGTGGTTGTGGACATGCTGAACAGCACGAGTCGCTGCGCCAGCGCCTGCAGTGCCGGTGCCGTCGTCTCGACCAGCTTGGCCCGTCGTGTGGATATCTGAGTGGGCCATGATGGCTCCTCGGTCGGACTGGATCCCGGAGTGGTTTCCACCAGTCCGGCCTGCTGGAACCGGCCAGCCGTCCAGATGACCTCCCTCTCAGCCTGACGCAGAAACTTGCGATCCAAGATCTCCCCGGTAATCATGCCCACGTCATCCACGCGCCAGAAGAGCTTCCACCACGCAAGACCCTTCCACGGCTTGCTGGCGAACCCTTCTTCCAGTGCACCGCGGAGCTCCGTATGCGCCTTTTCCGCCCACTCCGACACGGAACGATCCAACCCCTCCCTCACCTCCACCGGCACCAAGCCCAGTTCTTGCTCCTGGATCCTCTGTGCCTCCTCCGCGACGACACCAGCCTCTGACGCATCCAGAAGCGACGTGATCAGGCTGCGCAGCGAGGGATCCAGCGTACTGCCCGCCTCCGCCCGTAGCGCAGTCAGCCAATCAACCACCGGCTGCACACCACTGCTGTTCCACCCGCGTTCGTAGAGCGAGGCGTTCTGCACCGACTCACGGAACCTGGCCAACGCCTCGTCCGCCTTGTCGATGTCCACAAACGCGACCCGTCCATTGTTGTACTTCTCCGGGTTGGTCACCGGCAGCTCGATCGCGCCGTAGACCGACCCCGCCTCCTTCTTGAGATCCGAGCGGGCCATCAGCCCGCTGTAAGCCAGGAATCCGTCGACGCCGCTGCCGCACACGATGCTCCGGTGCACCGGGTACCGCACCATATTGTGCCGGCCCGAATGCGAGGTCTGGATCGTCACCGTCGGCACCAGGAAGGTATCGGCTGTGAACTTGGTATTCGCACGGGTATCCGCGCCCAGGCTGGTGATCAGGATCTCCAGGTTGCCTTTCTTCAGGATCGGCGAGGGGACCGAGATGGTCGGGAGGAGATCATTGGGTATGCTCTGCGAAACTGGGCCGTAACTGTTTTCATCGCAGGATGCGATAGTTAGCCAATGTTATTCCTTTCCTGTCCCTGGTAGATTCTTTAGAGAGCAAACCCACCGGATCAAGAGTCCTCTCTCCAAACCTCCCGCCCCCGCACCCATTTCCTCCAACAAGTCCTCCCAGCTTTCCTTTCCGTTCAAGGGGTCTGCCAGCAGCAGTTTCACCAGTCTGCGTGCCGCACTGGCATCATTCAAGCCCAGTACTAAGCAATGTTAGCAAGCCATCGCCATTGTTAATCGATTACCAGCAGGACAGAGGGAAAAGACACCGGATGAACATACCAGCAACCCGAATCACAGGGGTCTCCGACTCCAAGCCCCTCATTGCCAGCTGCAACCGACTGAGATTGACCTGCTCGGGCGCAACATCTTTGAGCTGGTCGAGCGTCGTGTGGAGGCCTTTCAGCCGCGGGGGGATGTTGCGGCCACCGGCATGAACGACAGGAACGGTGTTATTGAGGGGTCGCGGAGCAGGTGTGGAGGGTATCGGATGAGTGTGGGGTCGGAAATCTAGAGGCTGTGATTGCTGTGATGGGTTGGAGGAGGCAACGCCGGTGGTGCTGTTGGCACGACGCGCATGAGTGAGAGCGGTTTTGGTGTTTCGGCGCCAGGTAGAGCAGGAGGGACAGTAAAAGACTGTGACGGAGTCTCGGCCCGCGTGCGCAAGGCTCGCTGTGAGCGAGCCGCGTATTTTGGGAGGCATTGATGTGAAATGAAGGTTGGCAATGAGGATGAAAGGGGAGACGAAGGGAGGAAAGCGAGGCCGCCGGAACAAGCAAGGTATCGGCGGATTGAAGTTGGTGGTTGGTCTTGGCGGGCCGGAAACCAGCCGGATAACTTCCACCCACATGTAAGGTACCAAGCATGATTTCGGCGGTGCCTGTTCTCTTGTTTCATTATCTAGGGATTTACGGTCAATCTCCTACGCTAGCCACACTACAATACTAAACAGCCGAAAGGCGGGGCCGGAAGATGAGAGCAGAATTCATGGTGTATCAATTCATCAACTCATAGTTCAGACGTCACGGACGCCTAGAACCGCTTGTGTGCAGGAATTACATGATTTATCCCCCGTCCGCCAACTCCAGTCTTTGATACAGTGCTTGCCGCCAGTGCGATCAGCCATCTAATCCAAGGTGGTCGTCGCTGGGCAAGATCACTCGCCCGTGGGGTTCGAAGCTGTGAGTTTCGTTCAATACAAGGGTGAAGCAGTTGCACGCCTAAAATCGCAAGGAAGGATATCTGTCCATGTGCCACTTTCGCCAAACCGGCAATTCTCGATTAAAATGTTGTCTGACGCTCATGCCTCCCGGGAAACGGCAGCAGGGTCTCGTTGCCGACGAGTCTTGCCCGAGCCAGCCGACCTAGATGATTTAGAACCTGCCGTTTGACCTTCGGTAGGGAGAAAAACTTACATGCTGATTCTGCGAGCCACTGTGGCCAGGCCAGCGTCGTTGTCGGCTTCATGCTGCGCCCGCTCGAGAGCAATGCGTCGGTCCTCTTCACTGCGTCGCATGACTTCCTCCTGAGAAGGAGGCAGGCGTTCGTTCTGCAAATCGACCTTGCGCGCATCTTCAAAGTTCGTGATGGCCTGCTTGATGCCCTCCGCACCCAACATCAAAGTACCCGCCGGCAGACGACCACCAGCCGCGGTCTTGAGCTCAGTGACTCGTTCGGATTCTTCACGCAGCACCTGGAACACACGCGACAGACGGCCGATGGCCAGAATCTTGTTCTTGATGGCACGGCGCTTGAATTCGCTGCTCTCCACATCCATCTGCGCCGCTGGAGGTGATGAGGGCGCTGTAGGTGATACAGATGTAGGGGTCTCTTCTTCAAGCTCCTCCTTGGAGCAGGTGTTGAGGATTGCAATCAACATATCCGTGATCTTCTCACCGACGAAAGGAAGGGACCAGGTGAAGACGTCCATGAAGTTCGGCAGCCAGTACGGGTGGGGGGTGCAGTTGAACTGACGGATGTTCATGACGTTGTTCTCGTACTTCAACACAGCGGCTTTGTTGTTGTAGACGTCCAGGTAGTTGGGAGCGCTGAAAATAGTCATGACACTAGGGAAGCCCGTTGTCCGGGTCTTGCGGTACATGCGATAGCCGGCATCTTGAGCTTCGTGCGCGCGAATGATGGAAAGAAGGTTGTTCTTTTCGAGGAAAGCGCAGGCCGCAGGATATGAGAAAAAGTACGAGCAGCCTCGCACGCTGTTGTGAATGAAGTAGTCTCCAGTCTTCTCCTGTCCGAATTCCTCCAAAGGATCGGCCCAGAGGATATCACACATCAGACCGTGAGTCGGAGGTTCTCTGAAACGGTCAATCTGAGCAGAGTGCATCAGCTAGCGCCTCACTACACAACCAGTAGAGATACGTACCGCCTTGATGTCCTCCAAAGTATGCAATTCAGGGCTCAAGCCACCGTGAATACACAAGAATTGCTTGTTCATGACCGCCGCCAGCGGCAGCGAGCAGAAAGATTCAATGCAAGCCTCGTAGATGCGCTCGCTGTACTTGTGCTTACACTCCAGCTTAAAGGTGAAGTAGTCCGTCAAATGTCTACATTCGTGGTTGCCCCGTAGTAACCACAGAGTGTTGGGGTACCAGATCTTCAAGGCCCACAGGTAGAGCACACACTGTGGCGGAGGGTCAGGCCGAAGCGGCTAGCAACGGTGGCAGGACGAATACTCACCTCGATACTGAAGTAACCTCGATCGACATAGTCACCGAGGAAGAGATAGCGGGTCTCGGATGGGTCGCCACCGACTTCGAAGAGCTTCATTAGATCGTAATATTGACCGTGGACATCACCGCACACGGTGATGGGCGCATCCATCTCCAGTAGGTTGGGCTCGGCTCTGAGCAGCTGCGTTCCAGCCTGTATGATCCATAACGCTTGGTCTTCCGTAAGACGACCTTCCCGGTAGAAGTGCTGCTTGAGAAACTGGAGGTTGGGCTTGGAGGGGTCTTCAGGAGACCAGAACTGATCGTCCGACGGGGTGTTCAACGCCGGCGCTTGCACCTCTGGATGATTGCCATGCGATCAGCGGGATTCTTTGTGCAGAAGAAGACTCGAAATACTGAGGCGGGGAACGTGGCAAACCTTTGATGACTCGCTCGAGGGTGGACACCTGAGTGCCATCTTCCATGACATGTAACGTGAAGTCGATCTCCGGGACCGGCTTCTTATCCGTCACCGCACGCGCGATGTTGCGATCCATGGTGAATAAGGATTCGAGGCACAGAGGAGGTTGAGTCTTGGATCAGAATGAATCGCAAGCACGTTGTGCCCCGGAGGATGAAGGAAGAGGAGGGAGAAAAGGGGAAGGGCGACAGGCGCGGAGGCCAGTTGTTGGTGGTGGTGGTGTTGGTGGGGGGTTAAGCGCGGGATGGGGGAATTCCCAGCCGAGACACCAGAGAAAGAGCAGAGCACGAGGAAGTACTTGTGGCAAGATCGAGCTGCAGGGATGATCTCGGGGCGAAGAGAAATCAAAAAGGTGGAGAAGAGGAACCCGATAACAGGGTCGGGAAGGAGGAGTAGAAGAGGGGGGAGAGTTAGTGGGCAGTGGGCACTAAAGTAGAAGATTTTTAAGGATTCAACGATCTTATATCAGATGGGGGGGAGGAGGGGGGGGGGGAGAAGTGGAAATTGAAGGCCTGGCCAATACAGACAGAGAGACTGAGAGAATAATAGGAGAAAGAGGGCCACTTCAAGTTGGGGCTTGACTAGACAGAGAAACTGAGACAATAATACCACAGTGCCACACGTTTGTGAATAACTAATTTAATACTTTGTAGATAAGCAAGAGGGGCTAGTTATACAATTTATTGTAAGGGAAGGGAAGGGAAGGGAAGGAAGGCTGTCAGACGAGCTGAAACCGGGTTCTGCACTCTCGTGTGCTTCTCTTGAAGTTGATGGAGATGATAGATAGTAATCACATTAACAACATTGGCATTACAGAGTAGGATAGGATGGATAAATTGGATTGATTCCGCTGCAATTCGACGTCAGACCCAACAAACCGTATTGAGAGGTAATAATCAGCCGCAGTCGGGGATTACCGCTTCGTGACGGTCCCTGTAATCTTCCCACTGCTCCATCAAGGCGGGGAACTCCTCTCCAACTCCAATTACCCTGGACTGTTGTAACTATACTTTCCTTCAAGCATCCGATATAACTACTCCTCTGTTGACACTTCGCAGCATTCACTCTAGAAGAAATCCTCACTGACAACATTGACCATACACACAAATCTCAGCAGTTACCAAAATGTACGAATCCTACCGTAAGTATCACCCCCCCTCCTCCTCTCCTTCTATCAGCATTCTGACCTCAACCCAGGCCCTCATCCCCTCCTAGCCCAAGTCCCCTTGACCGTCTCCCCATTCATCAACCTCCCCACCACCGTCACCCTCCCCTACACCTACAAGTCGGTCCCATCCACCATCCCGCCCTCCGTCACCATCGACCCCAGTAACCCGGACCTCAAACCCCGCTATGTAGTCTCCTCGAGCGGGGAGCACGCCGCCTCCCCGGAGGAGATCCTCGCGGCGTGCAACGCCCTGGAGCAGCACCTGAACAAAACCCGCCACGATGCCGAGAAAGCCATCCGCGACTGGGAGGAGTCCATCGTGCAGCGCGACCTGGCGGAGAAGCGACGCGTGGCGCCCGGATGGCTGGACCGGGAGGAGAAACTACTGCGGCCGATGAACGCGGCCGCCGGGTCGGGGTCACCGGAGGGGGGAGCAGCGCAATCGAGCTTGCTGGACAGTCTGTCCGCTGCGGATCCGGGGGCGGCGGCCTTGCCGTCGATGGTGCCACGCGATGAGGGAGAGGAGCTGGATCGGGCGTTTGGGGGGTTGGATGTGAAATGAGCGGGGGCAGATCGGCTTGGGCTTGTGAGGCCATGAGGAGCTTATCATGCCCCCATGCAACGAGGACTCTATCTCCTAGAAGATACGCGCTTCGAATTGGCGCTGTCGGTTTGTCATAGGTGCTGCAGCGCGCAAGATGGGCCATGCAGAGAGGGCCCCTTGCTGGACCGCGGCACGTCAGACGGCGAAGCCTCGCATCAACACGCCGTCGTGTCTGGAATTGAGGCTCCAGGTACACAGCATGCCGCGCAGTCTGCATGAGCTGAAACGGACTGAAAGAACGACTAGGTTTGTTCAGATATGGGACAGTGCAGGATTGCCATGTCATAGAAGGCATTGAGCGGAGTAGATCGAGACAAACAATCCAAGCTACTATCAAGCTACGCATCGAATCCAGACCATCAAAGTTGCAGAATCATCGCACCTACTCCCAGGAGCATCCTATGCACTAACCAGTTTCAAAGATAAAAGCCCCACAGCCATTCAATCTCGTAAAAACGCATCCAAAAAGTCCAGCTGAGGAGACGACCTCAAGTCCCGACCCGGAGCTCCTCAGCTCCCGCCCGCGGTCCGCAACTTACTTACGACGGGAAAGCTCCCCGCCGACCCAAACTCTTCTCCATCACAATTTCTCTTTCTCATTTCTTCCTCTCCCCCCAAATCCTCCCTAATCTCACTCACATCCCCAACTCTCCGAACAAACGTACTTACTGTCCCTCATCCCTCCCCCCTCCAGTCAAAAATGGAACCCCTAATCACCGCCCCCGACACAACAACCTTCACCCCCCTCGCCGAGCACCAATCCCGCACCCCAAGCTCCTTCCACACGGGTCCAGCCATCCTCTACCACCACCGCACGGGCTGCCACCTGGTTGTCCTCGAGCGCGACCTCCTCGCCAACCCGACCCTGCGCGCCTTGCAGGCCAGCAACCCGAATGGCGCTGACGCCGACACCACCACCGCTTCCACCTCGACCAGCGAAGAGGATGCGGATGCATCCTCCCCCAAGGAACTAACGCTCTCCAACATCTCCGTCTGGGTTACATCCGAGTACGCCCCCGCAAAAGCAAATCCCTCAATGAAACCGACAGAGAAGCTAACTAAACATCCAGCAAATTCCTCCTCTACTCCCCCACCACAAACGCAGGGCTCTCAATCCCCTACCCCTCCATCTCGCTGCACGCCATCCAACGCCTGCGTCTCCCCGCCAGCCAACCAGACACCGGAGAAGAACAGGAACAGCAAGGCCTCTACATGCAGATCGCCACCCCGTCCGCGGCGGGATTCTCGGCCGAGGACGACGAGGAGGAGTGTACGATTTTGACGCTGGTGCCGCCTTCTTCACACGCCCCAGAACAACAGCAACAAGAGAAGAGTGAAGAAGAAGAAGAAGGACTGGAGACCGAAACGGAAACGCCAACGCAGGCGCTTTACGCTGCGGTTTCGGCGTGCTCGAATCTGCATCCCGATCCGGTGGAGCCGGGGGATGAGGAGGAGGAGGACGATGAGGGGGAAGAAGGACAAGGCCACGGAGATAGTGCGTTGTTGCAGTCGGGGTTGATTGCGATGGGGAATGGAGCGGGTGGGTTGCCGCCGCCGATGGATGGGAGTTCCGGGTGGATCACGGCGGAGAATATGCATGAGTTTTTCGATGAGGACGGGAATTGGATCGGGGGCGGGCAGGAGCCTACGTTGTCTCTGGGCCCCGGGGCGGGGACGGTGAGGCAGAGGGAGGAGGACGGTGCGGAAGCGCAGCAGGATGGTGATGTGAATGGGGAGGCGGAGAGTGAGGAGACCAAGTGGAGAAGAACGGATTAGTTGCACGATGCTTCAGAGTTCTATACAGATAGTTAAGTTATGAATTAATATCTAGATGGTAAGATTACAAGGCCCACTCCCACATCTTGCATTGGCTGTACTGCTCAGCTCGTATTACATAGTTATCCCACCTACTACTACTACTCGGACAGTGGATATCAACAGACACGCCCGCACGCTAAGCAAAACCGGAACCAAACCTCAAAACAACAACCGAACATGATTTTGAGTCACCAAGCAATGCATCGATTGGAGTGTCTACTCCTTCAAGAATCCGTCGCCGTCATACAAGCTGGCCGGGGTGGCAGCACCAATGCCCAAGCCTACGGCCCGTCTCGTCGGAGTCTTCGGCTCTTGTTTGGATCGGTTGTTGCTCGACTTGGTCGGTGATCGATCACCAGGCCCTTGGCTTTTCGTGCTTGCGGCACGCTTTGCAGTCGGCTCGCCGGGAAGTTCTGTTGCTTCCTTGACCAGAGATACTGTAGGTTTAGGCGGTGCTTTCAGCTCCAGCGGCCCATCTTCCCAGATAGAGACAATGCCCCCGGTTTGCATGTTCGGAGACTTGGGATTACTTCCGGCTGGCGGAGGGCGATGGTGAGGGCGGTGTTGTCGCAGGGATTGGGGTGGCTGCTGTTTTGCGATAGCTGGATGATTCATCTTCGGGGCGCCTGGCGGAGCTTGGCCGGCCGAATCTTGGTTCCGTGGCGATGCTGTTTGCTGGGCATCAGTCTTCGGTCGCTGGGCTGACTCGGGGGTCTTCCGTGCCGGATCTTTGCGCATATGAGGAGGGCGAGAGGTGGTTCGTAGCGACAACTTTGCATTGTCCTCCAACGGCTGTGAAGGGCGGTAATTGTTGCGCATTTGCCGGCCCGGCTGATTGCGCGGGCCTTTGACGGCCGACCGACGCGGACTCCCTGGACTTGACATGTTCTCATATGTAGATGGCGAACTGGTATGGCTGGACATCATCCAAACAGGACTGTTCGCCTCGGGAGAGGGGGTGTTGAGCAGACTGGTCTCAATCTTCGGAATGGGCAGCGTAGTGACAATCTCCGGCAAAGAATTTTCCGCATTGATCATGCTCATTATGCTATCCGTCGAGTCGCCTCGAGTATGCTTTCGCCTCTTGGGTGTGCCTCTGCGTGAGGTTCGACGATCTTCCGAGACATCGATCACGCGCAGGCGATCGTTTTGCTGAGAATGTCGAGTATTGTTGCCCGCCGAGACACTAGATACATTTGAGGGGAGCGAGACATTGGAGGCTGACAGGTCGGATACCTGAGAACGGCGAAAGTCGATTTCCTCAACGTCTTCTGGCTCCTCGGCAGTCGGAGAGAATACAGGTCCATTGAAGGCGACGGGGGGATGGATCGAGATTCGAACGCAGTTTTGTCGCCGGTGGCCCTTTCGTAGACTGTTCCCGCTTCTCATCGCAGATGCCATGGGTGGCTTCACATGGCCGGCTAGGGACTGCGCAGAACTTTCCGGTGTGGCTGAACCGGTCAGTCTATTTCTAGGGGTACCCTGTGCGTTGGTGTTCGCGGCATTATAAGGCCCAGCGTAGAAAGGATCGTGGCTTCGTCGTTGTTCGGATTGCGGCGGGATTCTCTGCATCTGGCTGAAGTGCGGCAGCAAGGCCGCATTGCGACCAGCGGCATTGAGGATAGGCGTATTACTCAAATCCAACGGCTTGACACTCATAGCCGAATCACGTCGAGAATGTCCCACGGAGACAGACTCACTGCGCCGTGGCGGCGGGCTGCTCCGTTCCATCGAGGTAGGGCTGCGGGCCGTCAAGCTGCGACGGGGTGAAGTACGACCTGATTCAATTCTCTGGCCCTCCCAAACAGCAGAAGATGTAGCAGGAAACACAAATGGCGCTGGTACAACAGAGCTGGGCGTCACAAAGCTACGTCTGTCAAATTCCAGCCGTCCAACGTCATTGGCATCGAACGGCGTAAAAGTAGGGCAAGGCGGGAGTGCTGGCGAAGTGAAGTCGCTCTCGATATTGGTCGATGTCCGTCTGCTTTCGTCGAGTATGGAGCTGTCGGCTGTCTCCAAACTCAACGAGGAGAAACAAATAGAGTCATTCTTTGACAAGCGGAAGCGATTTGGCGGGTAGGCACATGGTGGGGGAGGTACAGGCTGCTCTGGCATTGTCCCAGCCGTTTGAGCGGTGATGCTTCCCGCCCGGACTCGGGCAAAGGGGGGATTGATCCCTTCTGGGTTGTCCTCTAAGACCGGATACAGATTTCCAGAGCGTTCCCGCGAGTGCACCAAGGGCCACGCTCCGGAGATTGGACGCATAGTGATCTCGGCTCGCGGGTGTTCCTCTTCTCTCTCAGGTGTGTGCCTCGGTGTCGTCTCTGTGGGCAATTCAACCGCTCCATCAACAGCGGAGCTCGACAAGCGCTCGTTGATACAGCAAACCACCGGGGATGATGAATAGCGCTTCTCGGATCTTTCTGTCAGCGGTGAGAGAGAATTGAGGCGTTGCGGTCCTAGGAAGCCCTTCGACACTCGCGCAGAACGCGTAGACAAAGAACGGGACATCGGCCGACGCAAGTCGCGGCCCTTTTCATTTAGAGGGGATGATGACTCCGAGTCTCCTGGAGAAGTAGGCAAACTTTCCCGCGACGATAGCACTCCCCATTCAGATGGCTTTCCATACGGAAGTTGGCCGTATTGTCTCAGCGCCGTGCCTTCTTCGCGGGAGAGTTCCGTCAACGTCTCAGCCTGGTAGTGCTGCAAGCCAAATTGACCGTGTTTGGCATTTGCCACCGCCAGCGACAAGCGGTCATGGCGTACTCTGACCCATATGACTGTCCCCACGACTGCAGCGACTATGAAAAGAACCGAACAGCTGACGGCTATCGCGATCACGGTGGTCAGTGGCGGCATGGCTGATTCCTTCCTGCGATTTCCTGACTAGAACCGACCGACCCTGGTTTTCTGAGCGTTGAGAGCCCGTTGACCCATTCAAAATGCCGAAGCTGGTGTTGTTGGTCCGACTCTTCTCGTTTCGATGACTTTAGATCCAGTCAAGGCCGAAGATGAGGCTGGGAGGACGTTGAGCAGCGTTAAGCACCCGGCAAGACAAGGGACTGCAAGCCACGAACACACCAACACAGGATGGAGGGACAAACAGGGAACATGTTGGATAAGGAGCAGACAGAATCGGGAGGCAGGAAGGGTTCATTTGTTATGGTCACCCCGATGAGGCAGAAGAATGTGTAGAGCATAACAGTCGGGAGCGTGAGGAATGTAGCAACGGTTGGTCTTTGTCCATCCCAGGCAAAACATGCGGACTCAACAGAGCATGTTATTCATAGAGCATGATTCAGCTATCTATTGTTTATTGAGATATTTCAACTGCTGTGTCAGTGAGGATGCATTTGGTAAATGGGAACTGCCGCGGTTCCGGGTACCTTGCTGCTGCTAGTTGTACGATGGTTGCGTGCGTAAGTGAGTAAAATTAATCAGGTAGCTAAGTAGTGTGTAACATGCTAGATATCGGTCCTTCTTTTTGGTTTTGTACGAAGATTTATTGATGTTGTTCGTATGAGCCGGGTAGGAATACATCCTCATGTATCCACTGCGGGGAAAGTCATGGTTCGACTAGTTATGTGAGCTTCCCATTGCGATGTGAGACATCGGGAGATAAGTGAAATGACACTCTGGTCAGTCTGAGCGAGTGACAAGTACAGGAATGAGCGGTATGTCCGTGTTTTGTCCACTTTATCCAGAGCATCCACAGTTGTGGATGTTGTTGTTCGCGGCGCCGGTTGACTTGACTTTCCTGATTCAGAAATCGGGCCGCCGTGACTGTCGGGAAGCAGAGGGTGGAAGCGGAGAAACCTTTCTTCCCCGCCAACGGCTGGGGAATCGCTTCAACTATGGATCGTGGATGGAGCATCGATTGATGCACTTTGAACTCATACGCGCGCATTTGTATGATTCTTTCATGAGACCACGGGTGAACTCCGGCGGGCTCTATCATCATCATCATCATCCGCCTCATTCAACATGGAGTCCGCCGGAGCCGGATTTCACCTACCTTCCGGCGGATTTTGTCTACTGAGCACAGTTGCATAGTAGCTTGGCTGCGAATCTGTTGTATACATGGCCCCACTTCGAGTTGACGGCGAGGCGACTCTCCCACACTAACCAATTGATGTTTGAGTCCGCCAGAGCCGTCACAATGAGGACTGTATGTCTCTTCCTTTCTGCTTGACAGGGTATGCTGCATGAGTTCTATGCACATCAGATGCTGTCATAGATGCCCAAGCTATCTGGTGGAGCGAAGCACAGTACTCCGGATATATTCACATTTGCGGCCGGATACATGGGGTGCTTGCTGTCATGCAAGAAGCAACAGATACGACTCGCTTTCTAAATGTCCGTCCGACAATGTCATAGCGTCAGCTCCATCTCATCGTGATGATTAGTGCGTGGTCAAAGTGGATGCTGCACCTCGGTCCAACCAGCTATGAGCGGCGGAATCATTCGAAGTCTCAGAGGGCAACGACTCACTCAGCCCATCTTCGGCTGGATCGGCGGCTTTTGAGCGGGCTCTAGCTATCTAGCTTCAATCAACTTGCGGCTGGTCGTGCTAATAGTCAGATGTATCTAAGCTACGGTCTGAGCATACAAATCCACGTTCCCTCCAGGGATGCACCCCGGGTTTTATTCTCCCTACCCTCGTGCTCTTCTCTCATTCATCCTCCATACCTCTATCTTCTATTCTCTCTCCTATTTCTTTCTAGACCTCTCTCTTTGCTTTCCAAAGTTACCAGAATGGCAGCCAACCCTGTCCAGAATGGACTCTTCGTCCATGAAAACACCACCCCTCCCGCACACCCCAGCCTAATGCAGATGTTCTCTCTCAAGGGCAAAACCGCCATCGTCACAGGTGCCACGGCCGGCATTGGATTCGCCGTGGCCAACGGTCTAGCCGAAGCCGGAGCCAACGTCGCCATCTGGTGGAATACCAACGAGAAGGCGCCGGAGAGCGCGGCGAAGATTGCCGAAAAATACGGTGTTCAGAGTGGGTTGACCCCTTAGTACCCTCGACAGTCAATGCATAGGCTAACATCCACCAGCCAAGGCGTACAAGGTTGAAATTAACGACCCCCAAGCCGTGCAAGAAGCGGTCGACCAGGTGGTGAAGGACTTCAACGGCCGACTGGACGTCTTCATCGCCAATGCCGGGGTCGCCTGGGTGAAGGGCCCGATGGTCGATGCTCCATTGGAGCACTACGAGCACGTGGTGGGCGCCGACCTGAACGGCACCTTCTACTGTGCCCGGGCGGCCGCCAGCCACTGGCGCCGACAGAAGGAACAGGGCACGGATCTGTTCGGCAACCCGCTGGAGAATTTCTCGTATGGGAGCTTTGTGGCTACCGCCTCGATGAGCGGACATATTGTCAACTTCCCCCAGATGCAGGCGGCGTACAACGCAGCCAAAGCGGGGGTCATTCATCTTTGTAGGTGCTCTTCAGCATATTTTTCGGCCGGTAGATACTGACCAGCCTACAGGCAAGTCTCTAGCTGTTGAATGGGTCAGGTTCGCTCGGGCCAACAGCGTTTCCCCGGGTTACATCGCGACGGAGCTGTCCAACTTCGTCCAGGACGAGACCAAGAAGATCTGGCGGGACAAGATCCCCATGGGCCGGGAGGGTCTTCCGGAGGAGTTGAAGGGCGCCTACCTGTATCTGGCCTCGGATGCGTCCAGCTACACGACGGGGGCTGATCTTGTGGTGGACGGCGGGTACTGTGCTCCGTAGGCTTTCTAACACACACTCACGTATATATACCTTTTTCATTGCCATGTTGAGACGGAGTACTTTCGGATATGGATAACATCCCCGCGAGCGTCCAGATAAATCAATTAGATCTCCATCAAGTGGAATTTCATCCCCCAAGGTTTCGTAAGAATCTCACCGCTCCAAAAACCACCGAAGACACTAAGTTACAGAGTACTCATCACAGAAGTTAACCGCCACGAAGCCATGCATAGTGGCTTGCATCCCGCCTGCCAGACGAAAGTTTCCAGTTCTCAATCAAGCCGCGCCACCCCCTTTACTCCTAGATAGTGATTGCGACTCATCAGATTTGATTCACACCGCTTATTCTCACGCCAAGCTTCTGCCTCGATTCCACCTTCTCTTCCAAGTCTATGTACAGTACGGAGTACGGATACCTACTCAATTGGATCCCTTCCCCCAAACCAACCCCGCATAATACCGCACCACGCCCTCCACCAACCGCCCAAACCATTCTCCAAGAAGCCCATCCCCAACCCCGGCGTCACTATCACCATCGGCATCGCCCTCACCATCACCAACGACCCGCTGCTGTCCGAGTTCCGCCTCCTCCAGCTCCCACGACCTATACGGCCTCGTCCTCCGCTCGAACACATCAGCGTAGAGGAGGGCGGTCTGCGGATCGAAGTATCTGCTTAGCGGGGTGCTTGGGTTCTCAGGAAAAGCATTGTGCGGATCGGGGCTGGGGGCTTGGTCGGGCGTTGGGGATGGTGAGCTGTAGTCTGTTAGTTCTTGTATATGACGGGGTGGATGTAGTAACAAGAGAATCCCGAGTCGGAACTCGGGAAACTTTTGAGAGGGATGAAGAGGGCAGTGGACATGACATACCCATCCTCGACTGTTGCGAGACGAGCGTAGCCATCTCGTCCGCTGTATCGGGCTCGGAGACGACGACAGTAGGTGCGGATGGGGCCTTGGAAGCGGTAGAGGCAGAAGATGAGGGAGAGGAGGAGGCTGATGGTTGGGAGGAGGGGGAAGGCGGGGGCTGGTGATGCTGGGGCGGGCATCTTGCTTGAGGATTATGTTGCGAGTAGTGGTGGTGGTGTTTGTGTTTGAGGGGGTATAGTTGATAATTTGGAGCTCAAGATGTGGTTTTGATGGTGTCGTAGGAGAAATAGTTCACCGCTACGTACTACAGTTCTATAATACTCTCGCGGTTTCTGAAGAAACACCAGGTTGGATCTGAATGCAATTGCCATGACAAAGGGGATGGAGTAGGGCTGAAAGGGGGACAATGGCTTTGCGCTCTGGTTTTGGTGGTGGACGCACCTCGGTGTTATTGGCATGAGGGTGTTATGAAGTATTGGGTCTAGAGGCAGCCAGCTCTAACTTCTCAATTGTCTAGATTGATGCATCGGACTCGGAGCATCTACATCTACAAAAGTCATCTTGATCAAGTGCCCGAGGAAAGTACTGATCGCAAAGGAGGGGATACCACCGACAGAGAAGCATTAGTCGGCAGAGCTGGACTGTATATAAATCCACCGGCCCCTTAAAAGTAGCTACCCAGCTGGCTATACCAATACTGCATGCAGTCCACAACACCCCAGTTACCTCCCCTCTGAGTCGAACTGGACAACATATACATCTCACCCCAACCATATATCAAGTATACAATACGCTAAGTATACTGCGGTATATAATCCCTATTCCCTACCTCCCCCTTCCCTTGCACGTGCAAACCGCAAACCAAAACCACAATTCAAATCATCAATCAGGATCTAATCAATCCCCAAGACCCCTAAGCAAGTGACTCAGCTTAACTGAGCTTACCTCACCTACCCCTCCCCATCTACCCCTACCTAAGCTAGTAAGTAAGTGAGTGAACCACCCGATCACCAAATAAAGATAACCCAACATTCCTCAACCCAGTGACCCCGTCACATCCCCATCCCCTATCTATGAAATCATGTGCCCCCCCCCCTCCACAGTACACCGACCACAGCGTGACTTCCCCCCCCTCCCGAATCCAGCCGACAGCATCAACGTTCCGGGACTGAACTCACGATCAAGGAACCCCCAATGACGATATCCTTCGCAGCTGAGAATGGAGGATGACACGGGGTTTCTATTCAACTGACACTTAACTTGGCTATGATGAGGAGTGAGGATGTAGATAATAATAGCTTAAGCTTGGCCTCCTTTCCACATTTCAGTTCCCATTCACATCTGGGATTGTCTCTGTCCTGTCCTGTCCTGTCCTGTCCTGTCTTCTTTCTTTGTTAGAGACTATACCTGCCAAGGTATTGTATACCACCCACCCCCAAAGCAAGAATAAACAAATGAAACGCGCTCTAAACAAAGAACACCCCCCTCAACCCCAACCCCCAAACATACAAGCCGTGGACAAATGAATCCTTGATTGTTGTTCGATACACATACACTGACCAAACACCACGAACCAACGAACCACCGGAAAAGGACCGTCAACTCGGAGTAACCCGTAACTCAGGATCTGGGAAAATCTTGAAGTTGGAAAGGGGGCCACAAGACAGACAAAAGAACTCCGACTCGGACTCCAACTCGGCTTTAGCCTACACTACACTACACTACACTCACTACCTAGGCCTAGGGCAGGGATTATCCACAACTATTCAAAAACACCGCAATCGACAGTCCGAAAACTTGGATTCGGGGAGCAGGTTGCTTTTCGAGCATACTTCAATCTATACTTGTGGTATAGCGTTAGTATATGCTCGAATTGTTTATACAACCACAACCACAACCACAACCACAACCACCAAGATGCTCCCGCCAACACCATCACCTTCGCCTCCACCGGCGGCCATCATGTCCGGCGCGACGGCCATCTCACCAACACCAACATCAGCAATAGAAGAAGAATTGGTAAGCCCTCCCCCTAGCCCTTCCTCAATTCTCCCACCAAAGCCTCCGCTGACACCCCCAGACAACCGCCCTCCACGAAGCCCTGACCTGCACCGGCTGCACCGCCATCCTCCGCATCCCCAAATCCACCTTCCGCGCCGACACAGCATCCGGCCGGTACGACCCAGCCCGCACCGTCCCGTTCAATCCCTCACAAGCGGATCCCGATCTGGCGCCGCACGAGATGCCTCCTGCCACTTCTTCGCAGGACGATGAGATGGACCTTGAAGCCGATGATGCTGTCCACTTTGGTCGGCAAGCCCGCTGCCTGACCCCGGAAACCCCGAAAACACAGGTGGAGCAGCAGCAGCAGCAGCAGCAGCAGCAGCATCGGCACATCAGCTACGCGGAGCTCACCCCGCCGTCCACGCCCCCCTCCTCGGGTTCCGCACAGGGGCATCTGTACGAAGCGCTGGTGGCACGATATCTCCTCGAGGGAGAAGATGATACCTCGGACGATGAAAGCAACAGCGAGGATGTCGCGTTCGCGAAATACCGCGCGGATTACCATATCCATGTGCACTACACGCTGCGGCGGGGGATATTGAGCATCTGTCGGGATGGGAAGGATGTCTATGAGTTGAAGGGGTGGAAAGGGCGGTTGCATGCGGTGGATTCGGGTCTGATAGACCTGGAGGAGCTCGAGTCTGGCATGATGGACTGGCGCTATGGGATCATCAGGGAAAAGGGTGGCGGTGGGACAGTGGGAAAGGGAGAGGGAGGATACTACTCCTCCAACCCTTACCAGTCTTACTACCCAGCTCTGAGCCCGATGGCGGCCTTGCCTCGGACCCAGAAACTGGGCGGCTGGCCCGACGATGCAAACCAGCTCATGGCGTCGCAAGTGGCGCTATGGAGAAAACGGGGGCTGAGTCGGCAGAGACGAGTCGAGGACGTCCGCATCAGGTGGGCTTTCATCATGGAGGAACGGAGAAGGCAGCGACTGGGCGCTCTGGCGCAGGCACAACAACACAAAGCAACCAGCAGTGTCAAGGTGAGGCTGTATTGTTCGCAAGCCGGCGGGGATCGGAACTTCATACGGGAGATCGAGATGGATGCGAGGTCGTTTGGAGAGCTCATCACATGATCTCGATGGGTGAGTGTCACGTCTCAAAAGGGAAGAGAAAGGGAAAACTTTTTCTGCTTCATACAACGGAATTGAAGATTATCGAGCATCGCTAGCCACGCACACAAACCTCTTCCCGGGTCCAAAACAAGAACACGAATAGTGAGCGAAGGCGAGAATCGACAGACCGACAACCCAAACGAATGCAAGTAGGTCGGTCTCTGTTTGTGAACAGCGCAATAATGCAGGTGCAATGAGCAGGTCAAATCATCGAAGGGGAAACGCCACACTTCATCCCGGAAATGAAATCGCTATCATGTAAGGAAGGTCAGTCGCAGCGGCAATGACAGCCAACACATGCAAGAAACTCGCCCATGACAAAAGGAACACGCAAACAAGGAAGGTGATGGTCCGCTCGTCAGCGGACAATGACTGTTTCAAGTCGTCAATCTGAATCGGCAGGCATACTGCCTCACATAGCATTGTCAATTGCGGGGTCGCACGGGGTTTCACAGGGTACAGCCCATAATCGACCTTGATCAAGAAGTGGATCTTTCAGACCTTTTCCATGCCTGACATAGGCACATCGTGGGGGGAAGACTCGTGAATAGGTCGCTTGATATCAGCCGGATAGGTCTCCTTCTGCTCCTCCGGCTGCTGCTTGGCCTCCGCGGACCGCTTACTCTCGGGACGCTTTCGTCCCAGTCTCTGGCACCAGTGCTCTGCACTGACAAGGGTGTCATTGACGACGCCACTAACCTGGGCCATCATGTCAAGCCCTTCCTGGGCGAGGACCAAGATCCGATGAGCGCTGACCGTCGTGTCGGATGCAGCTGCCGCTGAATCGGGTGGTGGGTTGGAAGTCGAAGCGATCTGGAACCGATGGGGAAGGGAGGTGAGATGGCGCCGGACGAGGTTGCGGGCATTCTCTGGCAACGCTCCGCCAGCGTACTTGGAGACAATATCCACAACCCTCTTCAAGGTGGACAAAACATCCTCTTTGACAGCCTGTATCCGCTGTGATAGGAGATTAGCCTGTGAAGACCCATCCTGCTCACCCTGGGCGGACTGGCCCGAGTTATCCCACTCCTTCAGCGCGCCCTGCAGCGCCAGGATAGCCTTGCCCAACCGACCGTTCGCCCACCGCAGCCACGTTAAACAGTACTGCAGGCTACGCAGCGACTCCTCACTCATCGCCACCCCCAATCCGGACGTCGAGATCATTAACCGGCTCTGCCAAGTCGGATTCTGTCTCGAGGGGCTGTCCCGACCAATCTCATCATAGCTGGGGGATTTCTGATCATCGTACGGCGGGGGTCCCTCGACACCACCTTCCGTATCACCATCCGCGGAGCCTTTTTCGACATCCACATCAGCACCCGCCGATTGCTGTGGCACATCTTCACGGCCATTCACTTTGCGGCGTTTCGACCGCCCGGAGTTGGCCGACGACGACGCCCGACGCTGCAACGCCCAGCGCAGTCCGCTCTCTACACCGGTCTTTCGACCAACCGTACCGACGGACTTGGCAACCGGCGACCCGATATTCCGCTCGATGAACTCAGCCCCCGACTTGAAGCGGGGAGAGTATGACTTGGAGTTCGCATAGGCCGAAACAGACCCATTGATGGCCGAGGAGATGAGGGGGTGAGTGGACGTCAGGAGGGAGAGGAGGGGTTCCGGCTGGGCTTTTTGTTCGGATGGCTGCGAGGTTCGGGGCGATTGACCGTATTCTAGAGTGCCAATATACAAACCCATTATCACAACTTATTCCATAGTGTAGCATAGAAGTAGGGACGGCGGTGCGAGCAAAAAGCACAGCAGCAGACGCGGGAGGATGCGATGTCCTTATAATTGAGGAGAAGGGGAGTGGGGGTGTATACCGGTACGCAAGCCCTCCAAGGCTTGGGCGGCTTCGATATCATCCATGGACAGGACACTGGTGGCTCGACGCGAGCGATCCTCGGCCGCGGTAATGTGATCGACATCCATCAGAGACGACGGGGGAGGAACATGGTGATGAAAAGAAGGATAAGGGGCGGGATTAGGCGCCGTGTAAGAAGTCGTCGAGGTGGAGGAGACTAATAAAGGCGAAGGATGGGCTGACGTCGTGGTGGTGGTCGGCGTCGTGGCGTCTCGAACAGCAGAAATGGACGCCTTCGGACCAGGACCAGAGATGCCGTCAGTTGGACGGTGGTCCATGGCTGTCCTCCGACAACCAGAACGGGTAAATGAGTCGAGAAGGCGTAGAAAAGTAAGAGCCGGAGAATCGGTTAGGCTTAGGCGCGTTTGTTCTGAGACTATCTGGTTATTCGGAGAGAGAGGAGAGGGGCGAGAGAGAGAGAGAGGGGGGGCGGGCGCAAGAAGTGAGGAAGTGGAGAGGAGCGGATAATAGGAAAGGCAGTTAAGAGAGGTTGGAGATACCGAGCGAAGCTTGATTGAGCGTGAGAGTGAGCAGTTGATTGATTGACTGATTGATTAATTGCCTGCTTGGTTGGAAGGATGGAAGGATGCAGTGGATGAATTGCAAGACTCGACCGTCGGGAGGGACTTTCACGTGCAAAGCAAGAAGAAAAACGTACGGTGTAGGCGCGGCGGGCCAAAGAAGAGCCGAGACTGACTTGACTGAGCGTGGATTCGGCAGTCACGAAACTCGACTCATGAAACCCGTGAACTCAGCTCTCACTTCCTCAGTCACTACTCACTCAGACAGACTACCTGAACCTGGTCTATGGATTCCTACTCGGACTCCTCCTAAATTATTAGACCATCTTACACACTGCACTACGACATCAAAATGGACACTACCATGAATCTTGGTGGGATGCTAAGTAGGTGATCGAGTCCCGGTATCCCATTGCCTCAGGCACATGCAAGCAAGAGTTTCGCGGGTCATATTCAACTTGCTGGACTGGTTATGAAGTTACTGGGTTTCTCCTCGCCCCCCCCTTCACATGCTGACCCGAGTCACAAGTCAGTCAGGTAGTCAACTATGAGAAACCTTAGTAGTCTCTGGTCATTCCTGGTTGTTGTTTCGTCCGGGAGGAACAGCCGACGATTAGTCGAGAGTCAATGAGCGAGACTACCTAGCGAGAGATGATGAGCGAAAGCAGCACTGGCACACAATAGCACAACTGACTCTGGCAGCTCGTGGAAGCTTCCGTTTCCAGTCAGATTGGACCAAATTGTAACTACGACTTGACATGTGATTCCACCCGCCTCCCAGTAATGCACCGTCCCACCGCCTGCCCGGTCTGAATCAAGTCCAACTTCCACATGATTCATGATTCTTGGAGAGTTTGGTCAGTGAGTGAACTACGAGTCAGCCAAACCAAAACCACCCCCCATGGCCAACTGATCACCCGAAGGCAAACAAAAACTTCAAAGTCTCGTAGATCGTTATTGCTATCTAAACGATCTGGCTTAGTGCCCTATCTCATTCTCTTCTCAGTTCTTTAGGGCAATTAGAGAACTCTATTCAAGAATTCAAAAACTTCCACCAAGGGAGGCACATGCATGCAGCACGATAACCAAGAATGTACCTCATAGATGCATGAACTGAATTTTAGCCAATGAACCATGCTATCCGAAGCTGAGACCTCGCTCATTCCACCGACATTCCATCGTCCGGATCGTAGTATCCGCCCGCTGCTGTCGACGGCAGCCCGAAGTGCATCGCCTCGATGGCTTCCTGCCCTTCGTACTCGTCCTCGCCCGGCCCGGAGTCTTCTTCATCTATTGGGTCCGTAAGCTGCGCGATGACCTTTTGGTTAACACGATAACAGGCAAGGATCTCATTTGTCACGGTCCGCCCCGGTAGGTTGCTCGCCTTCATCTGACAGAGCACCTCACCAAAGGCGTGCATGACGAAGCCGGAGTGGGGCCACCGCTGATATGTACTGGAAGCTAGAAACCGAAGCCATTCGCCCGGACAGTGCTTCCTCCATATCTGAATCAAAGGATGATCTCCTGACGGAGGCTCAATGGCTTGAGCTTCGTCAGCAGCTTCTAGAGCACGGACGGAGAAGGACTCTTGGCTCCTCGACACGTGCTCGTTCCACTGCCCGTACAATGCCTTGAGCTTCTGAACCACACCTTGCAGTGCTGTTTTTAGTTCCATGTCCTGTGTGGCTTGCTGTTCAACATGAACCCATACTCTTAACAGGTCTTCATCCCGGTTCCTGAAAGACTCCTCCTCGGGGAACGCCCTCTCCAATTGTGCCAGAACCTTATCGCGCTCTTTGTGAGCCACCTCAAAGCGAAGAAAGTCGATAATATTGGCCTTCTTGTGTCTTCGTTCAGTATTCCTGTAGGCGGGCAGATCACGAGCCCAAGGGCTGATTCTCTTCCGATATTGCTCCCAGGCTTGCTCAGACAGATGCACACCTCCCTTACGGCCGTCCACAAGATGACTTAAGAGACAAGCAAGCTCCGTAGCCTTACGCGAATCGATCGATTCATCATAAACGATCTTTTCATGCTCTACAGTGCAGCGCCCTAAACTCGATAGAGTCAAATTGAACGTGAACGCGCTTTGGAGGAACTCGTCCATGGATTGAATGTTCCTCATGGGCACGGAATGTTTCGTAAGACCAAAGTGCTCTGGGGGATATTCGACATCTGGGAGGTCCGAGTTATTAAAGTTGCGCACGATGTTTTGATCCCAGCAGATCCAAGGCGTATCACCATCGTAGTCGCCGCCTGATAGCATATGCGCCAGCGGTACATTACCCACACTGGGAAACACAATGACATCCTTGAAGTGGCGAAGGCCTGGCTTCCATACAGCCTTCCGGCGCTGAATGTCAGAGGGAAGGTGGGCTGGAAGTCGGCCGACAAGGACTTCGATGTCGTCTAGTAAAGTATCTTCAAATTGGCCTTCGCCATCGCGCCAATTGGTAGAGAATCCAAAGTGCACCTCGTCTTCTTTAAGGATCCCATAAGGATCTGCGATGCAGAAGGCGTAAGTCGAAAGAGGGACCTCTATATGTGACTCATCCACATATCGAGTGAGCAGGTCTCTGAGACATTTTCCCAGTCGCTTACGAAGCGGATAGAAGCTTCGAGGTCCAAACCCTGCCTCAGTAAGACGTATTATTGACTCTGCATCATTCGCCGTCCACTGCTCCAGGCGTTTGACTTTGTGTGACATCAGCCCGGAGCCGTCATCCGTTGAAGGCCGGATTTTCTGGATAAGACTGCGACAAAGGACAGCACTATCGGACTGGAGTACCTGTACAAACTCCTTATACACCGCTTGAATGCCTTGCCGGGTGAGGTCGCCGATATATTCCCTCACGTGTCCGCCATGCTCGAGGATTGCCAAGAGTTGAACGTTCAAATCGACCGGATGCAACGGCTTGGACCATTTCACAACCTCGAAGGTCAACTGCTCGTTGTCAACAGGCTCTTGCCAGGTTTGGGGGTGCGGATGGATTTTCAGCTGCGAATCGGAAATCTGAATCCATATGTCGTCATTACACTCAGCTGATAAATGCGATTGATGTCGATCAACCATCCACAACCCTTTGGCTCCCGCAAATCGACCCTGGAAGACACTAGGGGTTATTCCTGTAACTCCCAACATGTCGCAGATGTGGCTGGCCATCTTCCTTGACATCAGGGCGCACCCGTCATTCATAACCGGACGGCCTGGGAGGTCCGGCAGCGACAGAATCTGCGATGGTCGCAGCACCACCGTTGCATAAGTTTTGGAAAGACCTAATGATAACCTCTGGAAGAGCTTGCAGTTAGACTGGCCGAGATTGGCTTCTGAAGGCATGTGCCATTCAAGAAGTTCTTCTAAATCCATCGGCGTGCGGTTCGTACTGTCCTGGTTTGGGAGAGGTAGGGACGAAGGTACTCTCACCCTGTGGTCAAAATCAATGCCGTCAACAGCAAAGAAGTCCACTCGAAATTTCGGTTCCGACTTGATCTTACGCTTTGATTTCACTTCCTCCACAAAGAACGGCCTCCATTCCCTACCGAGGCACCGATGCACCTGGTGCGTTAACCAGAGAGATAAGCTTTCTCGCAAGAGAGTAGGATTTTTGGGGTTTCGGAGATGAGGTGGCGGCCGCGCCGGGGCAGGCATCGTCAGACTGAGAAAGCGATCCGATCCAAAGCGTCGATGAAAACGGCAGGTTCGTTCTGTCTTCAGAGGATTCAATTTCAACCTCAAAATACCGCGTTCGGACCCAGTGCACCACTCCATGTCCCCAGTGAAGACGACCACCTCGGAATGCTTATCTGTTTTGAAATCACCCGTAGCGGCTTCCCACGCCTTGCGAGTTGGCTTCTCTGGAAGTGGCTTGCCGTCTCGCTGGCTATGAAGCGCTATCCATTTCCAATAGTCGTCCAGAGTTCTGAATGAGATGGTGTCACCAACGAGCATGCGGCTTAAAGGTACATTCCACGCTCTGCCTATCCTTTCTAGCTCATATCGATAGCGAAGTGGAATCGACTTGGAGAAAGTCTGCTCGTAAGTGAAAGGTCCGTTTTCAATGAGTTCTGCCATGATTTGTCCGTCGTCGGTGTTCTGGGACTCCTGAGTTGTTGGACCTGAAACCCGACTTTGCTGCTCAAACGTCGTTCTCATCTCCTGACTGAGCATATGCCCTACCACCGAGTCTTCGTACAGTGACTCATCCTCCGGCATGGGCTCGGTGACATCAGTGGTTGTTGAGAGAAAGGACGTGTTATATGAGACTTTGTGCGAAGCGAAAAAGTCAGAGGATGAGGCAGTAGTTGTTGCGAAGCTGACGTTCACGCCGGTCTGGGTAGCAGGTACAGCGTCGTATCGCCGGTACTTATCAGGTGCGGTCAGTCTCTCTACGAACTTGGAAGGCTTTCCCGAGTCAGGGTGGCGTGGGCTCTGGAAGAGGTTTGTAGGGAGAGTCGCGATCGTTGACTGCCGATGGCTATCTTGATTAGAGTATCCGACAACATGGGAACGACCGTCTGTCTCCGATGAGGAAACTGATCTTGCAGTTTCTTTCACCGGAGAGCTCGGCGCAGTATGAAACTCGTCCTCATCGGCCGAAAGTCTTCTCTTCAAGGACTTAGGTGTTAGATCTTCAGGCTCCGCCGAAAGTTGCTCCATCACACGGTTGGCCGGAAATGAGCCTTTGGTCATCAGGTAGAGCTCATCGTCGATCAATCGCAACAGGTATCCCAGTCGCTCTTCCCTTTCATGACCTGAATGCGAGCGGGATGGATGGAGTGGTCGAGACGAAACCCATTCTTGAAAATCTTCGAGGACTCGATACAAGGGGCCTTGAAAGTAGAGCCGCTTGAGACCGCCATAGCATCTCCATGCCGGTGTTTTGTTGTCACCGCCAGGGGAGTAGATGCGGGGATTGGGGATTTCCAGCGAGAATTTCTCGTTGATCTCATCTATAATTTGGATCAATTCTTGCCCGCTTCGGCTCGGAGTGATAGGGGAGCCCATGTTTGTCAAAGCCCGGGAATAAGAACAGACGGGCCTGACTGCATGCGCACAATCCAGTATCAATCGACCTCGGAGCTGTCAATTGTGCGGGCACACCAATTGGGAAATTTGGTTCTCCACAAGACGACGGATAACCACTGATCCAGTGGATGGTAAACAATCGAGTCGGCGACCCGCGCAAGTCATCTTCCTCGACTCTCGCCTTTGATCAGTCGGAGGGAAATACAAGCATTGAGAAAGAACTGGCGTTAAAGCAATTAGGGACTTGAGAAGAATTGACGGAAGCAAGTTAAAAGCGGGAAAGAGGAGAGGGATATTGGTTGTGGGTGAAGATGCAAAGCAAACAAGAAGATCAGGTCGGGTGGTTGAAGCTTAAGAAAGTAAGATTGACTGACAGCTTCACCCCCTCCACTTACTTGCCTTCCACTTGCCCCTCTCGAGCGAATCAAATCCACCTCTTGACGCCGGCCAACTCGACAGGTCATTCCTACCATGCAGTCACATCCACATAAAATTCACCAATCTCGATATGTTTGCTTTCTCATGCTGCTGCGCGACCTTCTTGGTATCCCTCGAGTGCGCGTAATTAGACACCAGCATGCGGCAGTCTGGTGCCACGCTTCAGGTCAGTACTATAACATAAGATTCGGACGAGATGAAGGTCAATTGTTTAATTTTGTTTTGCCTTCCCTGGTTTTATTAGTTATTTTTGAATTAGATATCTGGACGGGAAGTAAAATAAATGTCTGGCGTGTGAGCAAGCTTTCATAGCACGTACTGTAATCCACCCACGAATCATGCGACTAAGCGCCGAGCGATCCCTCCCCAGCTCAAGTATTCCTTCGCCCAGTCACAACACCCACCAGATCATGTTTCGGCGCATGCGGGCTGATTCTGAGTCTAGATATACTTGATCAGGTCGTCCCTGCGTGGAAAGAGTACGGTCTGCTTTTAACGAACTTTGCTCAGCCTTAAGAGTCCTCATGTCAACACTCTCAGGTTGCACCGAGTGGCTCCTGGTAGCAAGCTTATATCCCACGGCAAGTATAGCGTATAGTGGGACTCCCACATAAGAGGTGATGAAAGCCACATAGTCAAACCCCTGTGGGTAAGCATCACGGCTTGTAAGGTCGAACACTCGAATCACCGAGAAAAAGATACATGCCACTAAGGCGACCCAGGACCCGAGCACCCCAAATGGAGCCCGGAAGATAAGATCCTCGTCGGCGATCTTCTGCACTTTTCGAACTCGCACGAATGAGATATGAACCACCAGGATGGAGGCCCATGTAAGTATGCTAAACATTGAAACCAGGTTGACATGGTTGTTGAAAAGCTTCTGAGAGCGACTAAAGGCATTCAGATACGCCGTGCATCCTATGAGGGCGCACACACCCAAGGCATATATTGGAACTCCCCGATCATTGGTTCGACAGAGGAAAGAAGGAGCATGTCGATCTACGGAAAGCTCATATAGTGTTCTTGTCGCCAAAGAAAGGGCTTGGCTGGCGGCAGAAATAACACAGACCAGTAGAAAGGCGTTCAAAATATGTGGCAACTTTGACCAGCCAGTATACTGTGCGATCGTCACAAAAGCTGATGCCGGCCAGGATTGACCTAAGGCCAAGACGCGGGTACCAGAGGGAACAAGTATCCCCAATAGAGCCACATTGACGATATTGAAGGCCAAGATGCGGTAGCAGTTGGACTCGATGGCCTGCCCTGCAGCTTCCCTGGGATTATGCGTGCGCAATATAGTTATGCCCATAAGCTCACTTCCGAGATAGGCCAATGTAGCAGAAGGGACTGTTCGAAAGACCGCGTGAAGTATGCCCGTTACTTCTTTGTTCGAGCTTTGCGCAAACGCACCTGGATAGCTCCAGTAACGAAAGCCTTTCTTGTCATGATCAGGGCCGCCACCGAAAGCCAGGACGACACAGAGACAGACTAGACCGAACATCACAATGATCTTCATGCAGGAGAGGCAAAGCTCGTATTTGTCGAAATATTGACTACATTTCGAGTTCGCAACGATGATTGTCGCGAGAAAGAATGTGATCCAAAAGACCGAATATCCTTTCTCATCACCTTGCCAGTAGGCTATCAGTAATTCTCCCGCTGCGAATTGGTTGGGGATCACAACCATGAATTTCAGCCAATAGCTGTCTGGATTAGACCCTGTCATGTAAGATAGCGAGGCTCTATGAGGTAGGCTGACTCACATCCATCCTAATGTGAACCCAAGCGCCGGGTCACAGAATCGGGACGCATTCTCGGCCATTGATGGTTCTGTGGACCAAGAAGCGACCTCACCCAGAGCACACAGAACCAGATAGACAATGAACCCAACAAATGTGTACGAAATAAGTATAGAAGCAGGCTTTGGTGGTTAGTGTGTATCGATCACGAAAACTTCAAGGTACTCACCCCAGCCCTGTGATCTCCAGTCAGCATCGAAGTGAGGAATGGAAGAAGTTGGTGCTCTTACTGTGAAAGTGCACGGCCTGCACAGATCATGAGGCCGGTATTGATCGCTCCTCCAATCGCTATGGCTAAGATAAGTAAGGCATAGAGTTTAACTCGGCAGACGGGTGCGCACCGAGTAGATTGACCTGACGCGGGCTCAAAGCTCCATAGACGGGAATAACGGGCCGCATGCGCGGGTGGAAGGAAGGCTGTATTGAACGAATTGAAGGGATGTCGCCTTCAATCGTTGTTGGGGCACTATCATGATCTCGGTCATTGTCGCATTTTCCCGGAGCCATCGCTACCCATACAGAACGGATGCGTTGCCTCCGAAGAAACTAGAATTCGAGTCCCTGGGGATGCGGCTGAGTTCTTTCAGTTTCAAAAGGTTGAGTTGGACTTGGCAAGGGAAAGGAAATCGTGTAGTTGCCTGACTCAGACGGGATGATTTGCACTTGCCGTCCATGTTATCACCATTGGCAATTTGGTTACGTGGTACCCGACGCAAGAATGATGAATTAAAATGAATTTTGGATATCTTTCCAGTGACTGTGAGACCTGTCACCGACACTGGGTGATTGGAGAAAACCCCCGAAGTACATTGGTATATAAACGTGGTGGTGACGTAATCATACTCATCCACTCGAGACAGTCATAAGCCATCAATAGGTACACGAACGCCTGTCTAGAAGCCCCCGGGAACAAAAAAAAAGACCCATGAGAAGGTGAAATCAAAGAGAAACAACAAGGGAGGGAGGGCTGCCATTGTATGCTGTGGTATCCACTGTTTGAAGTGACACCGTACACACGATCATAATCGAAGCAGCACGAAGGTGGAGGCGCATCTAGCGCCGACTCGTGTTTCTTCCTAACAAGAGACCGAGGTCGTCGTTCATCGAGACATGTACAGAGAATCGCTCGATTCAGTACGAGGGAAGATCCGAGTGTAGAGAGAGTCGCTGGATTCCGATCGAGGGAAGAAGCGTTGCTGAGCCTTGGAAATGGTGCGGTCGGTATACACACCCTTGGCGGCACCCCTTACGACGGTTTCCAGGTATTCCCTGAAGTCGGTAGGCGTGAAGTCGGGGTACAGTTCCTTGGAAGTCACATAACCCAAGTATTTGGCATATTCCGGCGTGTTGTCGCCCCGTAGACCCCAGGATAGTTGATACTCGGCGAGATATCTGGGAATGAACTTGATGGGATCGAACGGGTACGTTTCGCTAGATTGGCGGGCTGCGAGCACTCGGGTATAGATGGTCTCTTCAGGAATCTGAGTGATTACGACGTCAGTCGATGTCGTGGCACGAGCAGTGCTGAAGAACACTTACATAGTTCCTTTGAATCTTCTCCTCACTAATCTCCTCCAGAAGATCGTAGATCTCGTTTTGAGTCTTGACCTCGTTGTACGCCAATACCATTTTGTTCAATGTCCGGTCATCGGTAATAATCTTGGCAACATAGCGGCCGATATCCCGCAAATCCGTCAAAGCAATGGGCGAGTTTCCGTCAGCGACGATCTCGTTATTGGCTGAAGTCATGGCATAATCGATGCGACCCGACTCGAGGCGGGGGTAAGAGAACTGGTACCACCAGCCGACATCGATAATAGTGTAGGGTAGTCGGAGCTGCTTGATGTGGTTGTAGACCGTCTCTTTCTGTGTGGAAGGTTAAATCGAGAAGATAAGATTCGGATGAGCCAGCCAGCATACCTCGTCTCTCAGCCACATGATACCGCCCGGCGGGGCTACTGTGATGAAACCGCAGGGAACAAATCGCTGTACACCGGCATTCTTCGCAGCTTTGGCGAGAGGGATCTGATCCTGTTGTTCTGAAGGGCCAACACAACTGATGACGACATCGATTCCGGTGAGGACGTCGGCGAGCGACTCCTCGGGACCCTTGAGATCGCCCTTGCGAATCTGAACACCCCGTTCTTGCAGGGCAACGATGGCAGGCTTCTGGGTCGAGCGAGGGCGAACAAGAGCATGGACTTCCTGTAAGGGCGAGAGGCACGCAATTAGAACCGAGGTCGGAAGCATAACGCAGGTGAAGAACGTGGACAGCATACAAAGTTAGGCTGTTCGAGCAATCCATTCGCAATGGAACCACCAGTTTCACCAGCTGCTCCGACGAGCAGGACCTTAGTTCGAGACATGGTGAATAAGGCGAGTGGCGATTAATCTAGGGATATTTGAAGGTCAACGGGGAGATGTGGTACTGGTGATAATGGTAGTAGTGTCCGAGATAGTATAGGGATGGTTGTACGGCTAGTTAGGAGATGGAGGGAAGACAGGTTTATGAGGGAGGGAAAAGGAACCTGGAAGAGATGCCCAGTTTGGTTCCTTGCTTATGTATTTCAAGCGAAGCGTTGACGTTTTCCCAGCGGAATGGAGGGTCAGTCGACATTATAAAGGCGGGCGTCCCACTCTGAGGATGGCCACTGGCACTACTGGTAAGTCTACCCACTTTTCGTCTTATCCAGAAGTGGCCAGCAGTGGGTCGATTGTGGGTGTTTAACTCCCTAACTACGAAATGCGGCCCCCCTCCCCTCCCTTAAAGGTGCATGTAATGACCTGGGGACGGAGGGGAAAGGACCGGATGCTATTTTGGAGAAGCAGCCTTCTACAGTAGTACATGTTCTACTGTACAGTACCTAACCAGCAGCCTTTTTTTGTGGGTTGTTGCTGCATGTTCCATCAGATGCTTTTCTTTATTATTTTTTATTTTTTTTTTCTGATTAAGACGATTTAAATGTGGTGTTCTCCCGCAGTAGCTAGTTCATTAACAGTTAGTTGACGAGGCAAATGGGCTTGTAGCCTTAGTCAGAAAGAGAGAGAGAAGGCAGGCAAGCAAGCCCTGAGCAGGTCGCACCACGCAGACAAACAGACAGACAGACAGGAAATCGCCGCTGCGGCTCACAGTCAGTGGCTCGGGGGGGGGGGGGGGGGGGGTGAACCCTATTTTGGGCCTTCTCCCCCTCCACCTCCCCCCACCCCTTGTTTCCCCCTAACTGGCTCCGCCTCCCCGCGGCG